>JAMKQA010024268.1:0-32754 GCA_024699735.1 Posidonia australis
AAAATTTACATTTTGACCATTAGATTATTTCTAAATTCCTTATTTAGGGTTTTTAAATGTTTTCCATCATATTTTGGGCTATTTTTCACCCTTGTTTTGCATTTAATCACAGAATCGACTTGCAAATCATGTTTTCACTGAGATTTGATCTTTTGCCCCGCATTTTGGCCGCATTTGCACTCATGTAAATTTTGCACTTTAGTCCCTGACTTTTCAGGAAATTATCCAAGTGCAATTTTTGCATCCTTGTGCTTCATTGACACTAGACCCATCATTTGCATGTTAGAATAAGGATCATGAACCTGTTTTTCATCCAGTTTCTCGCTCTTTTCGTGAATTTTGCGTTTTAGTCCCTATGTTTGTCATTTATTGCATATACATCCTTTCGATGATTTTTCTTCTCCATGTTTCTTGCAAGCGACATTGTCCAGACATTTAGCATGCATTTTGACATAACTTAGGCCATGCATCATTCCCATGCAAGTACTTGTCACATCTAGCCAGCGGAAATGACCAAATTACCCCTATGTCCCGAATTTATGAGCATACCCCTCATTCTGTACATTTAGCCTTGCATTGTCCATGTCTAAGCCATTTTCTAGATTTTTTACACATTTAGGCACTTATCCTTGCAGTTTTTATCTTTTTTTCCCTCATTTATCCTTATTTAGCGAGTCGACATCCCATGTCTTTCATCCATGGTTTCTTTCTTCACTCTACCTTCATAGATTCTCATCCTTTATCCGAGTTGACTAGTTTTGATCCTACATCTCATGTTTTTTTGATTTGATTTGGATTTCATCACCCCAGGACATATAGTAACAGGCCTGAGGGCCGACATTTGTCCTTACCATGGATTATTTTTCCCCTTTTTGATTTTCACGACTTTCTCATGATTTCATGTAGATTTTTTCGCAGTTTTCACACATCGTCTTGCACATTCATTTAGTCTTGTCACATCCATACACATTAGCATGATTAGAGCATGATCCAGGTTTAGCAAACATTCATTTAGCCTTTAGCAAGCAATAGGACTAGAAAGACTGATTTTCTCGGGCGTACGAGGGTGCCTAACACCTTCCTCGTGCATAATAGGAATACTTACCCATCATCTGGTTAGCAGACATCTAGCCTTTGCATTTGCATTCCAAGCATTCATCTTTTTGTGGTTTTCCTCATCTTTCCCTTAAAAGACTAGGTGGCGACTCCTTTTCTTTTTTCTTTTTCTCTCCTTGTGCCTTCGCCATCTTGGCATGGCTGTGATCTCCTTCCACCTCCTCTGGGTCGGCATGGTCACACTAACTTATTTTTGTATCTTCAGGATGCAGGACCCTAGGTTGAGGTGAACATTGGGAGTAATGGGGAGTTTAGCTTAGGGCTCGATGAGGAGGACATCTCCGATGGCAAGGACTTGGTAGGAGCTTCTAGCTTGGCTCCAGGGCCTTCACGCACCCGAGTAGCTTCAACCAAGACTGCTCGTTGGTTGCGCCATAAGGTTGACTTTTGATCACCCATGACTCACAAAAGGGGAGCATCGACCTTGATGTGGAGCATAGCCCTATACATAATTAGCTAGCATGGATTTTCTATTTACCTTTGGCCTCTAATTGACTATTTTGTAATGACTTACTGTTTTAACTACTAAATGATGTATTGATACTATGACGTACTTGGATAGCTCTTTTATGTTAATTTATCTGATTCTAAGTTCATATGACATGTTTGTGCTTGCTCGTGTATGACTTGAATTGTTGTTTGCTAATTCTTTCCCGAGCTTGCGCTAGTTAGGCAAGAGATCTAATTAGATTATTGTCAAAGTGTTCGGGATTTCTGTGAGGCCAACACATGGTACTTGTCCACGGTATTTGCTTATAGGCCCTACATGCGGTTGTCCCTGACCATTGCAGCATTTTTGGTTGTAAGAGCTATCGCTTGAGGACAGGCTTTTTCCCCCTTTTAAAGCCTGACGCTCCACTAGGCAATCTCGTCCCTAGGTTTTCTACATTCCTCATGCCTCCCCACCTTTTTTCTTAGCTCTGTGCATGTGTGGCCAAGGCATCGAACTTCGATAGCTCTATCCTCCCTATGTTGACGATGGTGAGTACTTAAAATTTTTTAAGGCCTTTGCCCTGGTTTTGTTGGCCTAGATCTGGTCGTTTTCTTGCAAGCTTCATCCCTGACTATCATGGATCTTTGTTTTGTAGGGATGTCCAACTATAGTTACCCTTATGCATTATTTTGATGTGCTTGGGTCTTGGATTATTGATCTGATTGCCATAGATCAGGAGATACTTCGTCTTTGGGGGATTTCCACAAAATTTCTGGGTATTGCCAATATGGTGGTGAGCAAGCACCTCCTATGTGCCACTGTTCGCTTCTGGAACTCGACCCATCATGTGTTTTTTCTTGGGTAATTGGAGCTAACCCTCAACTTGGAGGAGGTGTGGAGGATCTGTGGTTTGTTGAGGTTTCTCATCCCCATTGTATTCATGCACCATAATGGATGCACTTTAGTTCTGAGCCAACTATCAAGGCTCTCCACTATCAACTACAGGCATTGTTTGATCTGTATCAAAGGCTCAAATCCCATGCTTCGCTTGGACTACTTTGATGAGGTGAGACAAAGATGTGTTGAGCTGGATGACAATCTGTGGTTTCGTGGCATTGTCACCCATTTCCATGGAGAGTTGGTCTTCAGTCACAATCAGATGACTATCGCTATCAAGGTTGTTGAGATTGTGCTGGCCCTGATGACTCAGCAGATTGATCTAACTCTGGTGATTTTGGATGAGACCTATTAGGGCTTGGATGGAGCATTTCATTGTTGTCACCACTTCTATGGCTACAGGGCACTCGTTCATGTAAAACAAAGTCATTTTTGCTACCACTTTGGCTGTCACTTTTGTGCTAACTTGTTTCATTGTAGGTCTAGCTTGTGGCTCACAAGGGAGTGGAGATTCTGTGTCCCTATTAGTCAGCATTCGATGCCTATTGCAATAATGGTCATTCCCAGACCATCCCCAGCATTCGCGAGTTTCATCAGAGGCTAGAAGCCCTTACTGAGGATCGAGTGATTGAGCCCTTTGTCATCTTCTTCAACAACTATGAGATACGACTAATCGTCTTGCTTGGCCACACGGGAGGAGTCAAGTATTATCCCAGCCCCGTCATGCGCCAATTTGACTTCTACTAGGACGCATTTGAGCAAAGTGTTATTTCTGAATTCTTTCGACTATATCCCTTCAACTCTGCCATGATGATAATTGAGCTGGCCCGTTTGATGTGTGTCAGCATCCACTCTTCTGATATTGCTTTGGTGGAGGGCTTTGCCTGTATTTTGGTGTATATGACCCAGATATGGGAGACTTGGCCTATCAAAGAGATTCTGTCAGGAGCGCCTCTATTCAATGATGTTGGGAGTTCTAGGAGGCCTCAGACCAATTCATATGACTGAGAGCTTGTCACATGTAACTATGTTGTTGCTTTTGGTCGATATTTGATTATGCCCTAAAACTTGAAATGTATACTTGAGATTTGATCAAAGGAAAACTATTTTCCTTTAATGTTTGTCATTTTGGTTATATGTATGTCTACTCATTTGGCATGCTTATTCAAGCAAAGAGGGAAGCAACTAACCTGATCTTCTATACTAGCTTTGAACAAACCACGAGCTCAACCCATGAGAGTTGCACACAAGACAGGACCATGGGGGTTACACGCAGCCTTCAAACATTAGGGGAACTATTAAGCCACTCAACCCCTTCTGTTCAATCACAGGGGGTGCTATAAGGTCCTCACCAACAACTCATCGGGACCTACTATCTCTATACTACTGATTTGTCTCTAACGTGACTGATTTGCCCCCGATTGTGTCTAGTTTATTCAAGCCTTAATGCAGGTATGTGCTCAAAATTGAGATGTGATGGAAAGCCATCAAGCATGGTCCAAGCACCCAACCGAGACCTTCGCATGTGTCATGACCTATGAATAGCTAATGCGCTCTTGGCAGACTAGTTGGTTGACTAGAGTCTAAATAGAAGGTAGCTAACATGTCCCTAGTAGAAGACGAAGAACCATAGAGATCTAGCCTAGGGGGTAGCTGACTTGTCCCTAGTCGAAGTACTGTCCTTGCGAGGCTTAATCGAAAGGCAATGGACATGCCCTTGGTTAAACATTGGAGGTCTCAACCATAAGGCAGCTGACATGCCCATAATCGGACATTGGTGGTCTCAACCATAAGGTAGTTGACATGCCCCTGGTTGAAGGTATCCTTTGCTAAATCCTTAACCAAAAGACAACTAACATGCCCCTGGTTAAAGACTAAGCGAAGCCTTGCAAAATAGAGTGGGAGATGAGAGATGAATGATTACTGCTTAAGTGTGTATGATGGTGCTATTTCTTATTGCTAGCATTTGGAAAGCTTCTGATGCCTATTGTGAAGGAGGGAGGTAGTCCTCAACTCACAAGACCCTACCTAGACATCTTAAATTGTAGGTGGCACTCTAGAAGGGGCGAGGTTGTAGTTCATTTGGTGGTGTGGTGGAACATGCTCTGTGCCAAACTCCCTAGGGTGTTACACCTTCTTTTTTCAATGATTCTCTTTCTTTTGCTCCCTCATAGACTTATAGGTTCACTCTATCCTTTGCTTGGATATAATAAGCACCCATATGGTGGCTAAGGTTGCTCTAGTTGCGAGAGAAGGGGTGGCTAGTCCCTTTGACTATGTGAGTTCTCCATGCGCATACTTCAATTCCTCTATAAGATATTTGATAGGGATAGAGCTACTCTACTTGCCTTCTTCTCTAGGGCTGACTTCTATTTACGTCTTCTATCTTTCTATTTCTTTTGATGTCCTTATGCATGTATGTATTTTTTTCTTGCTCACACTTTTGCTCATGCACTAACATTTTTTCTTCCTCTGGAGGTGTAGGTCGCTTAGGGAGTTTGGGTAGTTTGCATTACTCTCAATGGGTGGTGGCTCCCTCACTCACTAGGAAGTCTAAGTAGTATCTATGACCATGTCGGTGGAACCCTGCACGGTTCTCCTTACGGTGCGTGGAAGGACACGAGGAGTCCCAATACGGTCATGGTGAAGATGGTGAATCCAGAGAAGAAGACCAGAGTCGGAAACACCAAGGAAGATAAGAAAGGATAAGGAAAGGAGTTGCCACCTAGTTTTTTAATGGAAAGACGAGAAAAACCAAACACGAAAGAAAACCAAGAAGAAAACAAGATGAAGAAAACATACACGCTCCGTGCCCTATGGATGAAATGCACAAATCAATGTAGGCTAGAGAAAGGGTAAGGATTCTTGTTACGCATGGGGAAGGAGTTAGGCACCCCATGTGCTCAAGGAACTTGGTCTTTCTAGGTTTCCTACTTGCTAAATGATTTATTGGGTGTGTGCTTGCCTATTCTGAATGCATATGCTAAAGATGACTGGAAAACATGTCAAATCAATGAGTAGAAAAGAAAAAAAGAAAAAAAGATAATTCGAAGGACAAATGTAGGCATTGAGAATGTCACTTTACTGTATGTCCATGGGCGATGAGGAAAATCGTGAAAATCGAGAAACTCTTGTTAAGCGTCTCGCAAATCAGCAGAAATTTGAATAAATTGAGAAAATCAAATTGGGAAAAATAATCCTTATTCGGGACAATGTCGGTATTCTTAAGCCTGTTAACGTACGCCCTTAAGAGATGGAAAGCCAAATCAAGTCAAAGATCGCGAAAGTCAGAAGAAATCCTGGAAACAATGAGAAAACCAAGCTTGAAATGAGTTAGAAATGAGTGCACGATGAAAGGAAGAAGGCACGAGAAAATATGCATGAAAAAGTGCAACAAAATATGTAAAATGCATGTAAGAGTGTAATGTAAATCCCAAGGGCTTTTGTGCAAACTTCCTAAATTCTAAGTGGAAACTGAAATTCTGATGCTAAATCATCACAAATACATAGATAAACACATTTCATGTAATTTTGAAGAAATCTGGGGTCGAATGTGCAAAACTGTGCATTCTTGGTCAAATTAAAGATTCTTAGGGGTTTAAATGTAATTCTGCCATCAAAACATACATTTAATGCAATTCTGTGGAAATTCGGGGTAAAATATGCAAGAAAAAGAGTCCATGTTTGGAAACAGAAAGTTTCAGGGGATGACATGTAAATTTACCCTAGAAAACATGCATTCAATGAGAAATCAGTGAAACTAAAGGGCTAAAATGCAATTTAGGTCACATTTAAGCAAATATTTAAATTCCCAGGGTTTAATTTGTAATTTGAACAATGAAATATGCATACAGAGTTATTTTGATGAAGCTTAGGGGTTTAAATGTAATTTAATCAGAGAAATATGCATCCAGAATTATTTTCATGAAACTTAGGGTTTTAAATGCAATTTCTGAGCATATTTGAGTGAATGTTTGAATATGTAGGATTTAATTTGCAAATTAGACAGAGAAATATGTATTCAGAACTATTTCAACAAAGTTCAAGGTTTTAAATGCAAAACTTCTGGACTTTAATGCATGAAAAGAAACTCTGAGGGTTTTTGTCTAATTTTAAAGCACGAAAGGCATTAACAAGATTATTCAGGGGGCACATTGCAATATTTTCAAATCAAACTTTATTCAAACGATTTTTTAAAAAAAGTGTAGGGACCTAATAGTAAGGAAAATGATCTATTTGTAAGAAAATAAGGACCTAAATGTAAGAAAACAAAAGTTTCAGAAGTTATTTAAAAGAAACTTATTTTTTTTAGTTTTAAAAAGAAAAGGAATCGACGACCGTCGGCGACGGAACTCCACCGTCAACAACTGCTGGGGATGCTCCTCTGGAGCATCCCAAAGCTTGATCGAAGATCAGAAAGCACGATGAGCAAAGGGAGGAGAGAAGAAGAGGATCTAGCGGTCTGGATCACGGCTTCGACGACTAGAATGGGCTGCCTGTCTCCCTCGCCGTCGATGCATCCCCGGCGACGGCGTCGAGGAAGGAGAAAGCTCTGGAGGCCACGACATGGTAGTTCACGGCTCCTGGAGGCATGGGAGATTGACGAGGATCGTTTCCCTTCCTTCAGAGGTCAAAATGGAAGAAGATTTCATAATGTTGGGCTTCCCTGCCGTCGCTGTCGTCTTCTCCGATGAGCGAGGTTGTAGAGGTGATCCAAGGTCTAACTCACGATTCTGGAACCTCAGGAGCGTTGGTGGAGCGCCGGAGATCGTTCCTTGAGGGTCGGAGCGGCGTTGCAAGGTGTGAGGCATCCTATTGCGTTTCACTGTGCATCGTCTTCCCCGACGACAGTGACGAAAAGGCGTCGACGGCGTGCGGCTTTTGGAGGCTGGACGGAGGCTTGAAATGATGCGCCAAGGGTCGGAGAAGTAGGAGGAAGACCAAGGGGAGAAGATTGAACACCTTGGGGCATAAATCGAGCTCTGGATTCGTGCCCCCACCTAGGTCGCCGGAAAACGACGTTGGCGAGGCTCAAAAACTCGATTCCAACCAGGGAAACACTCTGGCACGACTGGAATCGAACAGGGGAAGTAGAGGGAGTCAGGAGATCATTTTGTAAGGAAATGGAGGTGCATGGAGGGCGTACCTAGTCTGGCAGTGGAGTTGATCGTCGGAGCTCGCCGGAGGATGCTGGAGTTTGCCATAGACGATTGGAAACTCTGATTTCTCTCCTCCACGAGCTTTCTCTCTCTTCCTGGAACTCTCTGGTTGCTCTGGTTGGGAGGAAAAGGCTTGAGGAGCTCTCCTCTCTAATTTTTCCAAAATCCCCTTTTTACTTGCAAATGGGACTATTTATAGGCTTCTAAATGGCTTGGTTGGTTGTTATGGTTAGAGTGGAAGGTGGTTAAGGTGGTTAGAGTGAAGTGGGAAGTGGTTAAGGTTGTCGGAGTGAAGTGGGAAGTGGTTAAGGTTGTTGAGGTTTGACTTATGGCTTAGGGTTTGACTTATGGTTTAGGATTTGACTTAAGGTTTGACCTAGTTTCGGGTTTGGATTAGGGTTTTGAAATTGGTTTTGGTCTTAACCTAGGGTTTAAGGTTTGGATTAGGGTTTAACCTAAGTTTTAGGGTTTATTAGGATTTTTTAGGGTTTGTTAAGGTTTTAATGGTTTATTTAGGGTTTTATGGTTCTATTTCGATTTTTTAGGGTTTGTTATGGTTTTAATGGTTTATTTAGGATTTTCTTAAAGTTTTTAGGATGTTTTAGGGTTTTTTAGAGTCCTGTTAGGATTTTGTCCATTTGCAAGGATATGGGGGTGTCTACAGTATCGATTGATGCAGAACAAACTACTTCCTAAGTAAGCAAGCAAGCTTTTCTAAATTTCGTCATCGGGCAATGATTATGTAAGTGCTAATAATGCCTTTATTTTTGTATGCATGCATTGAATTCATCTGTCTATTTTGCCTACATGCTAATGTAGTGCAAAAGTAATGGATGTGAATGACATCATGAGTGTAGAAGTGATGAAGGATGCATGAATGTCGAGCTGGGCTGCATGTGTGAATGCGGTAGTTGACAAGTTTGCAAGGCAAGGATACATCTCCTGGTCACTTGTAGTATTTCTTTAGGTAGCATACGTTGACCGATTACGACTATTCAATATGGTTTATGTCCTCGAGGATTGCTACGCCCTCGGAAAAGATTTGCTAGACCATGGATGGACTGCTCCAATTGGGCCTGAATTTGCCACGGGCATTAAGAAGGTGGATTGCCCATAGGACTAAGTCGCCTAGCGTGAAGCTCCTAGGCTTGACTTTCTTCTAATAGGATCTTGCTATCCTCTTTTGGTAGCACTGGCCATGGTGCATAACTTGCAATCTGTGCTTATCGATAAGGATCAGTTAGATGCAATGGTCTTCAACCCATTCTACTTCCTCCAGCTCAGCCTCTCTCAAGATCCTGAGTGATGAGATTTCAACTTCAATGGGTAAAATTGCCTCTAGGACATACATAAGTGTGACCATGTCAGCAAAGGACCCTCGATGCATGGAATGAACATACGAGGACCGATAGGGCCACGATGGAAAAGGCTAATCCGAGGAAGGATGTTCCACTCAAGGAAGAGGAAAACATCACAAAAAGATAGATAAGGAAAAAAGGAAGTTGCCACCTAGTCGATTCAAATTGGAAGACAAGGAAAATCGGAAAAAAAATCAAATGATAAAACAAACTAAGATGTAACAAAGAAACCAAGGAATCCATGCCAATAGATGCAACACATGAGTCACTGTGAGTCAAAGAAAGGATAAGGATTCATATTATGCACGGGGAAGGTGTTAGGCACCCCATACGCTTGACGAATTGGTCTTTCTTGGTTTTCACACTCACATGTGAGGATATGTAGGCATTTGATTGCTATTCATGTTTGCCACTTAAGCATGATGATGCAAAGATAAAAGCATGCAAGGAAAATAAAGCAAGGCAAAGTAAACACACTAATCAGAGTAATGGAAGTTACAGAGCTAAGAAAAATGATAAAGACGTAATACTAAGAAAAATAATACTAGAGGCAGGGGACTCAGTGTGGTCAGGCAAAAGTCCCTGGAAATTCTGCGTGACTATGCCATGTAGGCCTGCCATTGGCCAAGAATAATATCGAACATAAGACTTGTCATTGTCCCAAAAAGTATTACAAAATCCGAATCTCGCAACCAAGCATATGGACATGCAGAGCAAAGAGATAAGAATCCAAACATACGAACCATTCAATAGAACCCAGCATAAGGGATCAAGCAAAGAGGGGGGACTCAGTCTGCCTGTGCGTTGGACCCAGCCACCCACGCAAACTACATGTAGTATCATCCCGCAATCCATAATTTGCACTAAATGACAGACCATCATCGTCTTCCCGAGGCAACCAGAGCATAAACATACACAACACAAGCATCCAAAACACTAAAACATTCATTCATGACTATGTATAAGCGAACAAAGTGCTAGCAAAATGAGTGGGTCGTTTCCTCCACCTTTTGTCATGTGCGTTGGACTAGACAACCTCCATCGGCCATGGTCGGGGTAGGAAGAGTCCGTTAGTCCTCCAGGGTGATTCAGGGACCAAGAAGAAGGTACAAGGATGACCTAGAAAGCAATGAGATGAAAAATGAAAGCATGCACACTTCCCTCCGTCCACATGGAGTTCACCGGCTCGGCTCTCATTCGTTCGACCACTAATGGTGGCTAGGAGCTTGGATGGAGTATTGGGAGGCTTGCATGGACGAAGGAAGAAGCCTCGAGACAGACCAGACCACACGCTCAAAGATCGTCAGCCTCACGCAGGTCGTCAATAGTTCACCGGCGATGGATGATGCAATGTATGGAAATTAAAGCACAGAAATGAGGCAAGGATGTAGTTTCGTGAAGCATGTACACTAGGGAAAGTGAGGGAAGAAAAGCAGTACCTACTGTGTGCCAAACAGTGGTGTCCTGCCATTGCAGTGTTGTGGTTCCAATAGCGAGTTCCAATCGGCAGTCAACGGCGAGGTAGGGGCTGGGGTCGTGTTGGGAATGTAGGTGTCTGGGGATGCTTGAGGGATGGTGTGGAGGCAAGGTAGAGGTCAAGGAAGGCTTGGGGATGTGGAGGAGGTGACTGGTTTGGTGGCTGGGAAATGGGGTGATGGACGGATTTTTGATGGACAGGCGAAGGACAGTGGTGCTTCTGGAAGATAGACGAAGGCTTGGGGAGCAAGAAGGACGTGTAGGAGTGAGTGGGAATGAGAACGGGCCAAGAGTTCTTGCTCGTCGGAGACGTGGGCTATTTTATAGGTGGTCGTTTGAATTTGGTCCACCGATCCCTACCAACTCCTATCCTTTGGTTGAGATTTGATCAATAGGATACTATGAGGATTCAAATTGGCATGTGGGGCTTCATGGCCCATATTTAGAGTGGAACACATGTAGATCTACGTTAGCCAATGAGAGACGAGAATTCGATGTACCATTAGTGAAAGGACAAGTCAATCCTTGCTTGTCAGTATTGACCTAGGGCACCTGCGTACCCCACCCATGTGACATCTCCGTGCTATCTGGCTGTGGTCGTCCTAAGACAAATAGCTTGCAAGGAATGTAGGCCCAGCCTACCAATCATTTGAGCTATAAATGGGCATGAAAAGTTGGTTTATGCTAGGTTCAGGGTTTGGTTTATAGATTTAACAAGGCTTTAAGGATGCAAAAAGGCCTGAATAGGGTTTTAATTGAAAGATGTGGTTATCAACTGACCATTCGGAATGGGTTCTGTCGGAGAAGCTGATTGCCAGTTGACTGTGAAAATCAAGGTGTCTACAAATGTGCCTCCTTAAGTGAGGTCAAGGGAAGTGAGACTGATGCTCTAGGTTGAGAATGACACCCCTCCCATGTCTGTACGAAAACATGCAATGGGCATTGAGCCATTTATCCGGTGGATGCATCAAAAGTTGTGACTTGTTGCCCAAATGCATGATGCTAACGTCGGGTATGCATGGAGTTCTGCTGCAAGTGTGTGGCTCTCGTGCGATGCTGATGCAAATGCTGGGTGTTCGCTGATGACTATTGACATGGTGTAAACTAGTGTTGAGATATAGGTTCAAGGAAAAGGAGGGACATGGTAAAATATCGAACTTGCCTGTTGAGGAGAAGGATGTGTTAAGTTTTGGACTCACCGACTGAGGATAGCAAGATATTGGACTTGCAAGTCGACAAAGAAAAGGAAGAGTTGACAAGTTATTGAACTTATTGAGCTGACAAATGACAGATTTTGGACTAATTGACCGAGAAATGGATATGATGAGTTTTGGACTTATTGACCAGAGATATGGTTAGTTTTGGACTTATTGATTAGAGATAGCAAGATATCGGACTTGTAGACTGACCAAGAAAGGAGAGAGCTAACAAGTTATCGGACTTGTCGAGCTTACAAAAGAAAGGGGAGAGCTGATAAGTTATCAAACTTGTCGGGTCGACAAAAGAAAGGGGAGAGCTGATAAGTTATCGCATTTGTCGAACCAACAAAAGAAAGGAGAGAGCTGACAAGTTATTGGACTTGTCAAGTTGACAAATGAGAAGTGTTGGACTTGCCGATTGAGAAATGGATATGATGAGTTTCAGATTTATCGACTAGATATATGGTAAGTTTTGGACTAACTAACAAAAGATAGCAAGATATCGGACTTTTGGATTGACAAAGGAAGGAGAGAGTTGACAAGTTATTGGATTTGTTGGACCAACAAAAAGGAGAGCTGATGGCAGCTGCTCCTATTGCTTTAGGTCTGACACATCGTAGAGGATTGCTTGTGTCTTCGGCAAATGTCATGGGCAAATATGTGGTTTTCCTGTTTGAACAGACCAGGTCCTATTGGGGGTTGATCAAGTAGATGCTAGAGATTCCAGAGCCTATCTCAAGGCAGTTGGCAACCTCTAGCCAACAGATAAGGCACAAATGCTATTTCGCACAATGATGGGGGCATATTAGTAATTTACCTATCTGCTGGGGCTGAATCTATAAAGGGCTAATCATGTGGTCTAGTGGCAATCCCAAACACAATTGAGGGTGAATGGGGGTATGTTGTGAGTCCTTACCAACAACTCAGGCACAAATGCCATTCTACAGAAAGATAGGGGCATTATCATAATTTTCACTGAGACACTGCATTCTAGTCACTTCTAGATGTAAACACAACTTTGCGATGTAGAAGGGGCATTCTTGGCTTTCACAAAGGATTCGTCCTTGTGAAGGTCAAGGGTTAATTTGCAACTTTGAAAACTAAAGGGGCCTTTCTACAACTTTCCTAGAAGCGACTTCTACAAACCACCTGTTGACTTCTAAGGATTGCTTGTGCTCTATTTAAGTGCCTCAGACCATTTTCTTCACCCCTGGATGTGTTATATTGGAGTTTTGCTGGGAGACAAAAGTTAAAGGGCTTTTTGGCAAATTTACCAATCCCAAGGCACGAAAGGGCTTCCTGGGATATGAACACTCAAGTAGGCTACCTGGTGTTGATCTGTACTCATCAGAGTTGTTCCTCGAAGTGTTGACTATCAAGTGGGCATATTCTAATCTATGGATAAGTCCTAGTACCTATTTGCAATTTCAGAAACTATCGCAAGATTTTGCAAAACTGCTTATCTGGCTGATTCTGGCCGTGATTCCTGACGTAGAGAATTCGCAGCGAGTCCTGAAGGATGTGCAAACATTAACCTAACTTCATGGATCTTCTAGGGCTTCGCAATTTTTCTAGGAAAATTGCACTTTAGTCCAAAATTGGTGCACAAGTTGTTTGACTAGTTGCAAAAATTCCCATAAATTTGTGGGGCCCATCGAAAGTTATAACTGTTGTGAACAGGTGCTTAGCAGTAGACTATTCTTCCATATTTGCTAAAAAAAAGGGTCCATGTACATGAATGCATAAGTTATGAAATACGCCATTTAAAACCATAGGCCTCTCCCTCTCAACTCATTTTCTTCTTCCTCCTTACCATGCATGCGTCCTCATGTCTCCTTCTTCTTCCTCTTCACTGACGGACTGGCAGCTAGGGTTTCAGAGGCTCGAACGGCAGTGAACTGGTGTAGCCTTGGCAAAGGACTGGTCGGTGACAGCAAGGATTGTTGGCCTGCACATCAGGGCCGTGCATTACTAGCGTGGGAGGAGGAAGGAACGGCGGTGGCAAAAAACCAGAAAAAATGGTATGCTCCTCCTCTCCCGTCCATGCTTTCGCCTTTCTTTTCTTCTCTACTGGGCTTCTTCCTCTTCCCCGTCGAATGGGTGCACCGTGCCCCTTCATCCTTCGTCTGGCGCCGTAGCGGCCTGCCGATGGGTTCGACAGTGGTGTCAGGGGCTAGGGCTGGCTGGGAGGTTGGTCGGCAGTCGGTGCTCGCACTACGGCGAGCTGGTGCGACAACGATGGTTGGTCGGTCTGGTTGGTGTTCCGGCCGACGATGCCTCGCCTAGACGACTGCCACTGAACTTGTAACTTCCTGCACGCTTTGAACACATTTTTTTCCTGAATTTAGGAATTGAAATTTTGTGGAATCAGATTTTCATATTGTCTGCCATTGAATTCCTATAAAATGCTGCAAATTTTGATCTTGAATACATAGGCCAAACTTTGTGTAATATCTACCAAAATCAAGCATGCTATTACTACTTGCTGAGAGCCCACAGGTCACAACAATAATGCCTGTAAAATGCCATAAGCATACTTTCCTTGAACATATAGTTGAAATTTTGTGTAATAATGACCAAGATAAATCATGCCCTCCATGTTAAAACATGCCAAGTTTGGGACAAGACCTCAACATTGTGAACATGTCCGTGGTAGGGAATGACATGATGTTGTGGAGTGCCAACCCAAAATAACATCATTAACACCCTTGGACTTGTAGGGAATGCTCCTTGAATTTTGATCATGATGTAATTGAACTTTGCCATGTTAGGGGAATTCCAGTGTGACTAGTAAGCCTTGTGTTTTGAGTCCGCTCAATAGAGTGTAGCCGGGGCGTCACCCTATAAATGGGACTTTCCTGTTTTACTTGGGTATGCATAACTCTGCACCAATGATCCCATTCTAGGTTTTTAGCGAAAGAAATCGAAGCTGGCTCTTTAATATAACCTAGGATGTAGCTTGTCTTGTTTGATGCGAAACATCGCTTGGTTCAGTAAAGTATTTGTTGATCAAATATTCTACTTGGGCATGTGCTCCGTTTGGTGGCAAATACCATGCTTAGGCACAAATTCTATGAACAATGCAGTCTTTTATATTTAAACTGACATATTTTTAACCTGGTTAATAACCATTCTCTATTTGCAGTCTGATGCTGAGTACGAGCTTCCCGAGACTAACATAGTTGCCTCTGGCTCACTGTCCCAGGCTCATGGGGCTAGTTCTCGTGGTTCGAGAGTGATGCCATGCCCACAGGTGTCAAGGAGATCAGCTGACAATGACGAGTTGGCCTGAGGAGGTAAATTCTATGTGAATTAATTTGTCTGATTATCACTGATACATCAAAAACTAACCGGCAATTTGGAAATCTTGCAGGAATCTGGCCACTTCAGGGGACATTTGCTCAGTGGATTGCACCTTTGCGATAAGGACAACTTCGAGGTACCTCTCTTTGCAACTTGAGTTGAACATATTTAATGAGAAGGCTTGGTTACTAATCCACTTTTCTTGTTGTTTGATAAAAGGTTGACATTGGCCAAGCCAAGTAGTGCCTCTAGGTGCCTATGCTGGATCATTTTGGGTGTCTTCTTGGCTTTTTGCATGATTTTCTACTACATCATAGCCCATTCAGGGGCTTACTGTGGGTTTGTACCATCCATGGGCATTACTAGTTCTTTAGGGCCCTAGCGGAGAGGTGGTGTCACAAGACACATACCTTCCACCTCTCGTTTTGTGAGATGGCAGTCCTACCTGGTCACTAGGCTCTGTCGACTGGTTTATGCTTTGGGGGGGAGTCGATAGTGGGGATGTCGATGCAAGCCTTTTCAAAGGTTCCTCAGTTGCTCAAGTGCGAGCGTCCACCTCTCACTCGTGATTCATACTACTTCATTACAGTTGGCTGCAGGAGTGGACGAAGATCTGGCTAGACCTGGCCTAGGATCTTGGGAGACTGACTATGTTCTTTGCCACTTCTTGCTCGAGTTGATTGGCTTAATCTTCTATGATACTTTGGGCTACTACATGCCTGCTGACTGGTTGATTTATCTAGTTGATCTGAACAAGCTGGACTATTATGATTGGGGTAGAGCTAGCTATGCTTACATGCTTTATGGACTGGACGACATTGTAATGCCCAGGTGCGTCACAAATTAGTATCAGTACTATCTATTTAACTAATTAATAGAATTAAATTAAAACAAAGTAAATAAATAGTTCAAACAACTAAGTAACTATCCAGAACCTCGTGTGCAGTTAGTGGCTCCATTATATGCACCAGTATTGGACTGTACTAATATTTACACCTAAAAACCAAAACATAAAACACGTGAGTGACCTAATGTCATCCAACATACGTCCACCAAAAACAAACAAAACAACCATAAAGCCATGCTTTTTTCACAATCACAAGTATTTTTCAAACATTTCATAGTTATGCTTTTCAAATATTCTCCTTTGGTTTCCTTTGAAATTCCATGCAATTTTCAAATCATTTTATGCATTTAATGAAAACCAAAACTCAACTAGTAGTCAGCCTAAAATAGCACACAACACAGTTTTATTGAAATCTTGGCTGAAACTAGCTAAAATCAAAAGTCTAGACTAGAAGCTGGTGAAAACCTCAAGAGAAACTCACGTGTTAGTTTTAACTTAAAGCCAAGCTCACATAGTCCATCTAAAACCCGTCACATCACCTTGACCATAGGTGACCGACCTGGCCACAAGCAGTTGGCGAGGCACCAACCATGGCCCTATTACACTACAATGGTGAACCACCCCACGTAGAAGTCCATCGACTCGGCCACATAGTCCTCACGATGCCCTTGTGTGCCCGGACACCCTGGGACTCACAACCCAAGGCCTAGCCAACACTGGGTAAAGAGGGTGGACCGGTCTCTTTCACTTGGACCCTACAGTACCTCAAAGAGCCACGGTCTCTTTCACCTATGCCCATCGCTGGCAACCATGTCGTAGGGTACATATCGATTTCACTAAGGTCTCATACCCTCATCGGCTATGCCCCTACTGTCACACAAATCTGACCCAAAACCTCGGAAAAACTTTTGAAAACATGCATTCCCTTTTCAAAACATCTTTTGAAAACCTTTTCATTACAAAAATCATTTTCACAAGTCAAAATTTATCGATTAAACCAATTTCCAAAACTGACTGCACCCAAGTGTGCCAACATGGTGCACCATCCAAGTGAGTCACCATGGTGTGCCATCATGGTGCACCCGAAGTAGAAAATCCAGAGCAACAGCTCAAGGAGCTACCACCAGAAATTACCGAAGGTGGGAGTCTTAGGCGGGCCCCCTTTCGACCTCTGAAAATTTTTGAAAAATACATGGAAACACTGAGGCCTAAGTCCTCTATCATTTGGGACAAATTTCATAAAGATCTAATTTGTAAATCTCAAGATAGAAAATTGCAAAGCCAAAGAGGTCGTTAAAAAGGCACTATAGCAACACCTACTGAAAAATCACCAAAAATCCTTGATAAGTCCTAATAAATTCATAGGGAGATTACTATCTACTAATTACATGATAATCTACCATTTTATCATGATTTAAGTTGAATTTTTGAAAGAAAAAGGGAGGACGATGTGTACTCAGTTGCTGGCAAGAAATCTCCTTCTTCTCCGACGAGGACTCTCTCTTCTAGCACTTTCTTCCTCCCCTTTCCTCAGGCCCACGAACTCTCTCTCTCTCTCACTGGCCTCGTTGCTCAATGCCTTCCCTTCACCTCACCTTGTCTATTTATAAGCCCTCGATTGTCGTTATGTTCGCTGGCGACACTATCAACCGTCGTTTGAGCAGGGCAAGGCACAACGTAGCTGGAAGATTTTGTCGACACCAGGGTATGGCGTGGGATTAGAGGGTGCAAGGTATAGAGGTGCAGTGCCACTACCAGGGAGAAGCGATGTAGGGTATGGTTGGCATGGGCTTTGGCGGCATTCACTGTGCGTACTGTTGGGTTGTACTGCACCACCAACATGTGCTGGTTTGGTGCACCACAAGGGTGCATTAGGATTGTGCGCCAATCATGTGCGCCTAAGACATGTGCCTGGACTATCCTGAATTGAGTTAATCAAATCACCAACCAACACCAAAGGACAATCACACCACTAACACAACGTTGCCACACCCAACATGATCATTCATTAATAATTAATCCCAAAATTACATGGTACTTCTTAATTATATCTTTTCTGAATTCTAGGATGTTACATCCTATCCCTTTAAAAGAATTTCATCCCTGAAATTCGCTCCTAACCAAACAAATGGGGGGAATGCATCCGTAGATCCTCTTCATGCTCCCAAGTAGCTTCTTCAATACCATGGTGTTGCCACTACACCAATACTAGAGGAATGACCTTGTTCCTAAGAACTTGTTCTTTCCTATCCAGTATTTGAACAACATCCTCAACTAGTGACAAGTCTCCTTGTAGCTCCTCTGGCAGTAGGAGTATCATTTAGGACATGTCTGTCAAACATTTCCTCAACGTTGACACGTGAAAGACGCTATGGATGCTAGAGAGTTCTGAAGGCAAGTTCAACTTGTATGCCACCTCATCGACCCACCTGGAGATTTGATAAGGTCTGATGTAGCGTGAACTCAGTTTGCCTCGACGTATGAATCTTGCCACTCCCTTGGTCGGTGATACCTTTAGGAAGACGAAGTCTCTTACTTCGAATTCCAAAGGTTGGCGACTTCTGTCTGCATAGCTCTTCTAGTGGCTCTATGCAGTTGCTAGTCTCTTCCTAATTAGGTCCATCTTTTCTTTGTATTGCTGCACGATCTCTGGCCCCACAAGCTGACGTTCACCTACCTCGCTCCAACAGGTGGGAGTCCTACATGGTCATTCGTACAAAGCCTCATAGGGAGCCATCCCTATGCTGAAATGATAGTTGTTGTTGTAGGAGAATTCAATTAATGGTAGATGATCTTCCCAGCTTCCTCCACAGTCTATGACACAGGCTCGCAGCATGTCTTCTAGTGAAACGCGGTGTTGAAGTTTAACACTGCGCCAAATGCTTCTTGCAATGCCCCCTAGAATCTTGAAGCGAACCAGGTGTCTCTGTCAGATACAATTGAGACTAGGACTCTATGCAACTACACTATCTCAGACACATATAGTTCTGCTAGCTGTGTCAAAGGAAGATTTACTCTCATGGGTAGGAAGTGTGCTGTTTTGGTGAGCCCGTCAATGATTACCTATACTGTATCATTCTTTCTCTTGGTCTTGGGTAATCCCGTCACAAAATCCATTGATACCTGCTCCCTCTTCCAGACTGGAATGTCCAGAGGTTGTAGAGTTCCTCAGGCTTTTGGTGCTCGATTTTCATCATATGGCAAGTAGCATACTTTGCCACGTGCAAGCAATTTTGTGACTATGTCTACCAAGGAATTGGTGCGGAGGGCACCAAAGGAGGAGGCCATAGCTAAGCCAGAAGGCGAAGGCGTAAGATAAGACAAAATTAGAGTCGCCACTTGGTCTTTTGATCAGAAAGATGAGGAAAATCAGATGCAAAAGGATGCCAAGAAACCAAGTAAAGTTCGAAAACATGATTCCGTGCCAAGGAGTGGGACACAATGGTCATCGTGGGCCAAAGAAAAGGTAAGAACTCCTGTTACGCATGGTGAAGGTGTTAGGCACTCCCACACGTCCAATGAGTCGGTCTTTCTATGCTTCTTACTCGCTTTGTATGGCTATGTGGGCTCGATTGCCAATTAATGTACCCTTAGAGGCAATGATGCTTATGCCATGCAATTTTGAAAAACGTGTGTGAAAATAGAACCAGGATGTGAGGGAAAACCAAAACATGCTCCTAGTGTGCTCAGAAGCGCTGCCTGTGTCTTGAACCAGATTTGGTCCACAAGAAACTGCAGGTAGTAATCATCATTGCTCTAATGTATGCGATAGGGAAATCGAAATCCTTGGAAAATGTGCAAATGCGAGGTAAAACATGTGGAATTGCTCGATACTAGATGACGGGTCAAGCAAGGGTCATACACACAAAATGACCAGATACAATGACAAAGTTAGCTATTGCAGTTTTCTAGATGCAAAATATCCATAGGATGTGATAAAGTGGACAAATGTGAGGGTTAACATGCAAAATGACCTATCATGCACAAGGGAAAACGAATATAAGGGCTAAAGCACAAAAATACAGTAAACACATGGAAATCCCAGATTTGAAATGCAAAATGAGTTGCCAATGAGGTGTGTCAGATTGGTGAGATAACTAAGGGACCTAAATGTGATGAAAATAAATCTAGGGACCTAGATGCGATGAAACTGTAGGCACTCCAATTTTGCAGGTCTGTAGGCTGGAATTGTGGTAGCTGGGCTCGAACCATGGTTTAGTCCCAAAGCCAAAGAGCGCCAAACCCAACAGAAAATGATCTGAGCCGTGATCCAGGGCCAGGCAAGCGCACCTCTTTGGTGCACCTATCTGGCACACTGAACATGTGCACCTGTCCGACGCACCAGATAGCTGCACTGGACATATGCACCTGGCCAGTTCCCTAATCACGATCGTCGATCGTTGTCGGTGCTTGGGCAGGTAACGGGGCGCACGGGGGACAACAAGGTTGTTACAAGTGTTTAGTCTATTAGGAGGCTTCTTAGTTTGTTAGGTTAGTTGTTAGGATTTTGTTGAGTTTGTTATAGGTTGTTACAGCCGCCGGAGCTTCACCTATAAAAGGAGCAGCGGTGTGGAAAAAAGAGGAGGAAAAGGAGATCAAAGAGAGACCGAGGAGGAGAGCGAGAGAGAGGAGAGGAGAGATCCTGGAGCTCAGAGCATTCCTCTCATGGTGATTCCGAGCTCACTAGCCTGCCCTAGTTCCTCCCTCAGCTAGCTCTGATCGTCCATTTCACTGTCGGACCAGGTACACACTCTTCTGACCTCAATTCTCATTATAGGTGCTTCCTTGGGTCTCCTTGTGCCTTCCTTGATCGATTCCAACAGGGCCAGAGGCCTCCTCTGGTCGGGATCTGCCCCCAGGCCTCGTCGGAGTCGTTTTCCGGTGGCCTAGGTGGGGGAGCTGGTCTAAGGCTTGTCCCTGGACCTAGAAGCGTAGGTTCTCCTCCCAAGATCTTCCTCTGCTTCTCCACCCCTCAAATTCCTGCTCCAGCCGCTGTGGAAGCCTCCACCAGAAGATCACTGAAGTCGCGCTAGCTCGCCGTTGCCGGAGAAGACGGCCGGAGCCAGAGAAGGAGCGCGAGCCTTCAGCCACGCCGTGCCACTCCGAGCGTCCAACAAGCCTCCATGGCGCTCCCTAAGCACATCGGAGCCTTCAAGAGTCAAGCCGTGAGCCCTGGATCACTCACATAACCATGCTCATCGGAGAAGACGACGGCGACGACAGGTGGAATCCACATTACACATTCTTCCTCTGTTTAGCCCCCTGATGGAAAGGAAATACTCCTCTCGACGTGCCGAAGCCTCCTGAACCTCTGGATCACGCGCCGTTGCCCTCCAGTAGCCCCTTTCTTCTCTGACGTTGTCACCGGAGTGCCGTGACGGCGGGCAACCTCCTTTAGCTATCGTGCCTTCGATCCAAGCCATTGGATCTCTCCCCTTCCTTCTCTTCTTGCTTCCCGTGGGGTTTGATCCTAGATCAGGCCATGGGATAGCCTCTAAGTGTCCCTCCGGCGTCGACGGTGGGGTCCATCGTTGGCGGTCGCCGTTTCTTTTTTTCTCTTTTAAAAAATAAAAATAGTTTTCTTTGATTTAATTTCTATAACATTTGATTTGTTGCATTTTGATCCTTCTATTCTTGCATGTAGGTCCTTCCTCTTACAGTTAGGTCCCTACACATTTTTTCTTTAAATCGTTTGAATAAAGTTTTAACTGAAAATATTGCAATGCGCCCCCTAATCTTCCCTAATAATGTTTTCCATGCTTAAAAATTAGACAAAAACCCTTGAGTTTCATGAAATTCTTCTGAATACATATTTCTCTGTTAAAATTGCAAGGTAAACCCTGAGAATTCAAATATCTGGACAGATGTGGTTTAAATTGCATTTTAACCCCTGAACTCTTTCTAAGATTGCTCTGAATGCATATTCCTCTGGTTAATTTGCATTTTAGCCCCTAAACTTTTCTGAATGCATGCTTTGATGGCAAAATTGCATTTTGACCCCTAGGAACCTTCAATTTAACCAAAAATGCACAGATTTGCACATTTGACCCCAGATTTCTTTAAAACTACATGAAATGTGTTTTTCTATGTATTTTTGATGTTTTAGCTTCAGAATTTCAGTATTATTCAAAATTTGGGTTTTTTGCACTAAGGCCCCTAGAATTTTCATTTTCACATTCTTACATGCATTTTGTACATTTTGTTGCACTTTTTCATGCATGTTTTCTCGTGACTTCTTCCTTTCTTTGTGCACACATTTCTAGCATATTTTAAGTTTGATTTTCTCATCGTTTCCCGGATTTTTTCCGATTTCCTAGTTTTTTTGACATGATTTGGCTTTCCATCGCCTAATGGCGTACATTAAAAGGCTTAACAAAGTCGACATTGTCCCGAAAGAGGATTATTTTCCCCAATTTGATTTTCTGGGATTTCTTCGAATTTCCACTGATTTGCGAGACGTTTTCTGAGAATTTCTCGATTTTCATGATTTTCCTCATCGCCCAAGGGTGTACGGTAAAGCAGCATTCTCAATGCCTACATTTGTCCCTCAGATTAATTTCTTCCCTTTATTTCATTTCTTCTCTTTGATTTGGCATGTTTTCTAGTCATTTTTAGCATGAGCATTTAGAATAGGCAAGCACACACCCATTAGACCATTGTCAAGTAGGAAACCTAGAAAGATCAAGTTTCTCGGGAATATGGGGGTGCCTAACCCCTTCCCCATGCGTAACCAGAATCCTTACCCTTTCTCTGGCCCGCATTCATCTGTGCATTATATCCATTAGGCACGGAGCACACATGTTTTCCGCATCTTGTTTGCCTCTTGGTTTTCTTGTGTGTTTGGTTTTCCTCGTCTTTCCATTAAAAGACTAGATGATCACTCCTTTCCTTATCCTTTCTTATCTTCCCTTGTTTTCGAGTCTAGTCTTCTTCTCTGGATTCACCATCTTCGCCGTGACTGTATCGGGACTCCTCGTGTGCTTCCATGCACTCGATAAAGGAGAGCCGTCCAGGGTTCCACCGGCATGGTCACTGGAACTGGCGACTCCACTAGGGATAACCAGATTCTGACTTTCATTCTAGTTTCCTTACTTGTCTTTGGACTGTTTACATTGTGCTTGTTTGCTTGTACATATTTGACTAAACATGTCTTTTTTGCCTTTTTACACTGTTGCTATGCCACCACACGTGCACATGACTTAATTCATGCTTTGTTAGTCGATACTTGCTTTTATTCACCTACTTGTGAGCACTACACCAGCACATGTCATGTTCATGCCTTTTGCTTGTTGTTTGACTTTTTTTGGATGCCATGATTGTGTGTTTTTTTCTTTTGAATTTGCCATGATTAGGAGAGTAGAGACATGTGTGCCTCCCTATCTGGTCAAAATAAAATACACAAACTCAGATGAACAAATAATAAGGCATAACTAGAGACAAATGCTTACAATTCCTCATGGTTTAATAAAACGCAAGTAAAAGACACAAAAGCATATTGCATGAATGATCATTTTAGAAAGCATGCATCTTCTCCTCTAGGTCCACCCACAGTTCGCAAAGGACAATCCTAGCTGCCCATTCTATAGCTTTGGCATAGGGCGTATTCTTAGTTTGTTCCCCCTTGTCTGGGGTTGTGTCGGTGCTAGTAGAGGGTACAGCTCCATGCTACTGCAGGAGACGAGGCCACCAATGCACCACTCGTACACTACCTGCGCTTTGGCCAGGATTTAGAATGGGAGCCTACTTTTTTGACCAGAGTCGAAATCCAAACCCATGAGTGTGTCCCATGTGATCAACCCCATATGGGACATGCATGGTGAGAGAGTGCACTTTAGGACATTCATCTACATTGTGTGCCATTGCATTCCACTTTAATAACTCGCATTTGTCTTTGCGTCGTTGTCTAGGTTCTGATACCTATTTCTCTTGCCTGTATTCTCAAGTGCTTTGTTGCGAGATCCTTAGCTAGGAGCTTGGGTGTCTCTGTCGTAGGCGGCCTCCCGTAGTTGTTTTCTCGTGCCTTTTCCGAGCTATTGGTCACTTTTGATCGTAGTTCGTCTTAGAGATCGTGCGTTTGTCCTTTACCGCAGGTCTTTCATTTCGCTTGTAGTCAGCCATGGCCCCGCAGACCCGCAAGCCTCCGGTTATTGTTCTGAAGGGGGTCTCACACTCAGATCCTCCTTCTCTCACTTTGACTGCTTCTTTTTTCTCTCTGTGCATCCCAATTTGGGAATCATGGAGGATCCTTATCTCCTCTTCCGGGACAGCGGCGAACACAAGTCGGTCTAGGGCCCATCACTGATTCAACTGTGGTGACTACCACGCGGGTCCCAGAAGTTCTGACAGCTGCACCCTATTCCGCGGGCCCTCCTGTTTCAGGAGATCGATCAGCTGCGATATCATCTATTTTAGGGGCCATTCCTGTTCTGCTCTTACTCTCTGACCTATCTTTTGATGGGTCTTCGGCCAAACAAGCTCAGTACTTGAGAGCTTTGGCTTAAGGGTTCGAGCGCATGGCCCTTTCTCTTGATCATGTTGAGAGTCCTCCTCTTTCGACATCTGAGGTCCCATTACAGACCACTATAGCATTGCAGGCTCACCCCACTACTTTATCGCCCATACCATCACCCCAGCTCTTCGCTGCTTCGGCGATGAGGGCATCATTTTTGCCTCCTGCACCCTCACTACACTATGCACAGCATGTGACTCCATTACCTTGTGCCCAGTCGTTTGGGCTGGCTGGGGAGCAGTATGCCTCTAGTTTGTTGCCCGAAATCATACCAGCACAGCAACTATTGCTCACTCACACTTCATCTTGCACGACACAGCATGCAATCCATTCATTCCCTTTGCATCAGATTCAAGCTCATCCACGCATGACATCTTTACACTCAGCACCTATGCACGGGTATGCTGGCCCTCACGCCTTGACACCAGGAGGCGTTAGGGTGGATTCGGAGGAGCGCACACGTGCGGCCCATACGGCATACGTGGAACCCACATCAGCTGCTCCTGCCTCGTCAGCAGCAACTTCAGACGCTCTCCTGGCAAGGATCGGCGATCTGGAAAGAGCACTTTGTCAAGTGCAAGGCGGGGAACACCAGTCCTACCACTTCCGGGACCCCTACAATTTTCCAGAGGCGACACTCCCCTCGAATTTCCATATCTCGGAATTTGAAATATATAACGGTAGTGGCTGCCCAATATCTCATTTGAAGGCATATTGCGGAGACCTCGCGCAGCTTTAGGGTGATGAGAGGCTTCTGATCCGCTTGTTCCAGAAAAGTTTGACAGGGCCAGCACTTAGATGGTCTACATCCCTTGACATGGCCTCTATCAGGACTTGGAATGACCTCTCTAAGGCATTCCTGAAGCAATACTCCTTCAATCATGACTTGATCCCAAAGCGAGAAGATCTTGTCGCAATCCGGCAGGGTTCCCACTAGTCATTTGGGGAGTATGTCGGTCGTTGGCGTACACGAGCCTCCCAGATCAAGAATAGGCCCTATGATGAGGAGTCTATCGAGATCATTATAAAAGGAGCACAACTAGCGACTGGGGCCCTGCTCAGCATTCAGCCCATCACTACTTTTGCATATTTGATTCAAGCTGGCACTCGCGTGGAGAATTCGCTGAAAGGTGGGAACTTCCCTACACTCTCTACATTCGCCAAGTAGGCAGCTTCTTCTGGTAGCAACTTCAACAACAACACTGTCAACACCGGCAATATCAAGAGGGCAGCCGTCGCTTTCATCAAGCCTTCCAAGAAGCCTACTAGAGTGGAGAGCCAGCCTGATCGAAACCAATTAGCATTTGCACCTAATTCTCCACACACCACATACACACACTCCACTGTTGAATCAGTGCATCACGTTGCACCGGTTCAACAAGAACAACAACCTAAGTAGAGGCACGATCGTCGCACTGAAAGTGACTTCACTCCGCTCGGAAGGCCACTGAGTGCCCTCTTCCCTTAGATTGTGTCACTTCTGTGACTCCTAGATCCTCGTCTGCCACCAAACCCACTCTTAAAGTGGTATGACACAGGTGTGCATTGCGATTATCATCGAGCCCCGGGACACTCGACTGATAATTGCCACACTCTTTGGGATGTTGTTCAGCGCTTGATCGACAAAGGAGCTATTGTCGTCAACACACAGGAGGTAATACCCACACCCACACCAACATCTGCACACCCTAGTGTAGCCAACCTCTCCTCATCTGAGCCTGCAAGCTTTGAGGATGTTTGAACTTCAGTGGTTTTCCTTTTCTCCCAGTGCTTTCCCTGGGAATTAATCGAGCCTCATTAGCCTAGTTTGTTCTTTTGTCTTTTTTGCAACATTCACATATGTCGCTCTTGTTCTAGTTCCTCTCTTACCTAGTTTGTCCTCTTATCTCTTCTCGGATCTGTCCCGCGGCACTCATATGTGCCACTCTTGTTCTTGTTCCTCTGCGGGGGGTCTAACCTAAAGTTTGCTAGTTTGCCATGCGTCGATCTAACCCAGCACGTGCAAATACCTTGGATCAAGTAGGAGACAGCCATCACAGCAGATATCAACTCCGACAGAGATGCAGTCTTAATGTCACCAGCATATTCAGTATTCACAGTGACAGTCTCAGTTCCAATAATGGTTGTGATAGCTTCTGTTGCACCTACCTTGATTTTGATTTCCAGTGGCACTACTAGGAGTTACTTTGAACCCCGATGGCATCGACAAACAGCAACGACAAGGACTGGAGTTGTATCCTTTCTCTTTGTTCACTGTTGTTCTCTCTTTTTGCATCATCATATACCAAAACACAAAAAAAATAGAAAAGCACAAAAGTTGGAAAATAAAAAAAGAAAACAAACAAAAAACAAGAAAAACATCAAGAACAATTAGAAAGGGTAGTTTGCTTGTCAATAACTTTTTGCCCAATGATGAAAAATTGGAAAAGCTCGCCAATGTCAGAATGGATTATCCCTCCTTAGTTGTCACTACTTAGACGACCAAGTTAGCAAGGGAGCCACTGAGCATCAAAGCTGGTACTGCTGGAGGGCTTTGCCCACTTGGTGGGTTCTGTGGTGGAGGGAGGCAGTTGTAGGGGCAACGACGGCGTACTCCTTGTCATAGGTGGCTAGGGAATCCTCTCTTGAGTGATGGAGGCTCAGGGAGGAGGAAGAGGGAGATGGGGAGAGGCACCAGGGCCTTGTCCCAACCAAGAGGCCATGGGCCTCGAACCCGCTGCTGGGTTGCACCCACCACTGGAGTAGAAGGGTCGACGTAGCAGGGGATGAAAACAAAGGGGAGCTCGGACCAAAAATGCAAATAACATGACTAACGATGCTAAATAAGCTTGCTGGGGGCCTATTCAAGATTGGGAGAAGGAAAGTTAACTGGATGAAGGTTGGGTTGTCTCTCTCAACGTTGCCGTTGGTAGAGGCCTTCTGACAAGACTTGGTGGCGACACTCCTTAGATGTAGAAGCTCTGGTCGTCAAGGGTTTCTCGAAGAGGCTGGTATGTGCGTGTGGAATTCTTGGATGTAGATTTTTCAGTTTCCAAAAGTCCTCCTTTGCAGTTGGCCGTGATTTGCTTTATACGCCGGTGGCGTCTTTTAGTGCTGTCAATCAACTTCTCCATCAAACCAAGAGTGTTGGATGCGACGCAAGGGTTGGTGGGGCTGTTAGAACTCGATTGGAGATTGTGCAAGGATTCATGCTGATGGAGGAATCAATGTCGACAATCTCAGTGGTTGTTGATAGCTAGGTCGTCGGGCATGGAGGAGAAGAATGACAGGATTACAATGGATGATGACTTGGAAATCGTGGCTGTGTGTCACTTACGTGCGCCAATGAGGTGCACCTAATTGGTGCGCTAGATTAGTACGCCAACTAGGTGCTCCTCTATGGTGCGTTAGAGCAGTGCACCAGTTAGGTGCACCAAATCAGTGTGTTATCTAAATGTGCTATGGCTCTTGGTTGGTTCAATGCATTTGGAAGCCCTTGAGTAAGATTTGAATTCATCGCCTTTGGATCCATCAACGAGCCACCTCATAAATCAGGGCGTTTACAAATTTCTCTTTTCATCCCAGGCCACTAGAAATTTCTTTTCAAGTCCTTGTACATTTTGGTGTTTCCATGGAATGGTATATTTGGACTAGTGGGCTTCATTAAGTAGTCTCTGTTTCACTTCCTCCACTTGAGGAACGTATAGTTGTCGATCATACCTCAGTCCACTGTCTAGACCAACTGAGAAATGAGGTGCCTCTCCTACCTCCAATTTCTGCCAAATATCCCACACAAATGGGTACAATTGCTAAGCTGCCACAACTACCTCCAATAGAGTCGGGCGAACAGATATATTTGCCATTTTGCCATCCAAGTTCTGACAGGTCCTTGAGACTGTTTCCATGGTCTGCACTCGACTAGTCCTTCCATTAGATGCCATTCCTTAATCATTAATTTGGCCAAGACATTAGTGCGTCTGCTCAGAGCATTAGTGACCACATTCACCTTTCTTGGGTGATATGATAGGTTGAAGTCATAATCTTTGAGGTATTCCACCCATCTGCTTTGCCTCAATTCAGGTCTTTCTACATGAAAATGTACTTCAGACTATGGTGATCTGTGAATATCTCAAACTTTTTGCTATATAGGTAGTGCCTCTAGATCTTTAAGGCAAAAACAATCGCAGCTATTTCCAAGTTATGGGTGGGATAATTCTTCTCATGGTTCTTCAGTTGGCCTGAGGTATACACCACCACCCTCCCATGCTGCATCAGGACACACCCTAAACTAGTCCCACAGACATCACTATAAACTGTAAAACCACCACTCCCAAAAGGTAAAGTCAATACTAGAGAGGTAACAAGTCGGGTCTTCAACTCAAGGAAACGCTCCTCACACTGCCAGTCCCACACAAAGGGAACTTCCTTCTGAGTCAATCTGGTCAAGGGTGTACCTATCTTGGAGAAATCCTGGATGAATCTCCGATAATACCCAGCTAAACGCAAGAAACTTCTGACCTTACTGACGTTCTTAGGTCTGGCCCAACTGTTAACAACTTTCACTTTGGCTGGATCCACTTTGATGCCTGCCTCAAAGATGATGTGACCAAGAAAAGTCACTTCTTCCAGCTAGAACTCGCACTTGGAGAATTTGGCGTAGAGCTAGTGTTGCCTCAATGTCTCCAGCACCGTCCTCAAGTGCATCTGGTGGGTCTACACATTAGGAGAGTATACCAATACATCATCCATGAACACCACCACGAACTGATCCAGGTAGGGCTTCAATACTCTATTCATCAAGTCCATGAAAGTAGCCAGTGCATTCGTCAATCCGAATGACAAGACCAAAACTCATAATGGCCATACTAGGGTTGAAAGGTCATCTTCTGCACATCACATTCCTGGATCCGAAGCTGGTGATACTTTGATTTCAAGTCTATCTTCGAGAATACAGAGGCCTCTTGTAGCTAGTCAAACAGATCATCTATCATGGGCAACAAATACTTGTTTTTCACAGTGATCTGATTCAACATTTGATAGTCAATGCATAACCGGAGTGAACCATCTTTCTTCTTAACAAATAGCGCTGGCGCTCCTCATGGTGATACACTTAGGTAGATGAATCCCTTATCCAGTAGTTCTTGCAACTGATTCCGAAGCTCTCTCAACTTAGTAGGTGCCATTTGATATGGGGTCTTCGAGATAGGACCTGACCCCAGCATGAGATCACTTAAGAACTCCACTTCGCATTGTGGTGGCATTCTAGGTAACACCTCGAGAAAGGCATCGGGGTAATCTTGCACAATCGGTATATCCTGTACCTTTAACACTGGTGACGAGGAGGCTGTTACACAGGCAAGGTAGCCTATGCTGCCCTTTGCTAGTTGGCGGTAGGCCTTGAGCATTGATATCACTTTTCTTGGCTCGCCCTGTTTGGTTCCTTGCACTATACACCATCGTTGACCCAGACAATCTGCTAAAATTCTCTTCTTCGCACAGTCTATCACTGCTGAGTGTTGTGCCAGCCAGTCCATTCCCAATATGACATCATATTCTTGCATCTCCATCACAATCAGATTGGCCTTGAAGTCTTTGTCTCCTAGCTTAACATCCACTGATTGTAGGTACCTCTATGCTAAGTTGTGCTCTCCCCAAGAGGTTACTACATCAAGCTGGAAAGCCAACTTAGCTGTCAATTCCCTAATCTCGACCATAAAAGACTCAGAGATGAAGGAGAACGAGCTTGCTGAGTCAAATAAAACTCAAGCCATATGATCAACCACAAAGAAAGAAGCTAACAACATACATCATAACCATAGTCATTACTATTGAAATAGTTCTGGTTACAACATTATATTAAAGGTTCTTATTACAATAACATTACTGCTCCTTACCCTCTACGACGTCTCCTGATGAACTAGCGTCTGAAGTTGAGATGGCGAAGACTCTCTCCTTAATCGACTGGTAGGGTGCATCTCTAGCTGCCTTTGGGGGATCAAGGTAGTTCTTCTGGAAATGTCTAGTCTTTTCGTAGTTGTAACACTTTATGTTGCCCATATTCAGCTTCAGGCATGTACACTATGCGGCCATGTGTCCCAACCAACCATAGCTGCAGGAAGTCCTCTTATCCGGGCCATTATTTGATCCCACCTGATTGTAACTAGCACCTCCAGTAACATTACGTCCTTTAGAGTCGGAGGGCTCCTTCCTTTTCTTTCCGAAGCTCCCAGAACTTCTAGCACTCGACGCCTTGGAACCTGAGGGTCAAGAAACAAACATTTTCCCTTTGCCCTTAGGGTATTCTTCCAAGAACAGTCGACGCTGATCCTCATATCGGGCAGATAGTGCGATTGCATTTGTCAGGGTCTGGCACCGAAAGCCCAGGACTCTCGATCTAAGGGATGGATTCAATCCTTCTATGAATCACTTAGCTCGACACTTCTCCCTATCAAAGGTTTGCGTAAATAGCTCCAGTCGAGAAAAAGGTGGCCTCATACTCCACCACAGTCATGTCTCCTTACTTCAGGTTCTGGAATTCTCTATCTAGTTGATCCTTCTTATATTCTGGAAAATACTTTTCATAAAACACCACTTGGAACTCTTCCCAGGAGATCATCAGCAGGTTGGAGTTGAAGAACTTTGTCTGACAGGTGGACCTCCACCACTAATCGACATCGCCTTTGAGTTGGAACGTTGCGAGCTGTACCAACTTTTTTGCTAGACATTCTATTCCCTCTAGGATTTTCTCTACCTCTAAGAGCCATGCTTTGCTTTCCTCTGGCTTGCCGCAACCTTAGAAGGTTGGTGTGCTTAGCTGGCAAAACTGCGATATCTAGTGGTCTCCCTTGGCCTCGTCCATATTGCCTCCTCCAAGGGACTGGACGATCCCACGTATTATTTCTCCGAGCTCCTATTGCATGCCTCTCTAGGCACTCCCCTCCTCAATACCGGAATCAAATGTAGGGGGTCCTACCATAGCCACAGCCTTTGCTTCCATGCGACATCTCGCTGCCACCATAAAGCAAATACAGGCCAGGTGCAACACTATTTTGTGTAGTCCTACAGAGCCACTAACAAGACACAACTAAGCTGGTGCACTTAGTGAACTTATGTTCTGATGCCACTCTGTAATGCCCTAGTGCGTCACAAATCAGCATGAGTACTACTCAATTAACTAATTAACAGAATTAAACTAAAACAAAGTAAATAAATAGCTGAAACAACTAACTACCTAGAACCTCGTGTGTAGCTAATGACTCTACTATATGCACAATACTGGACTGTACTAATATCTGTATTTGAAAACCAAAACATAAAATGCATGAGTGACCTAATGTCACCCAGCACACGCCCACCAAAAACAAACAAAACACCCGTAAAGCCATGCTATTTTCACAATCACATCTATTTTTCAAACATTTCATAGTAATGCTTTTCAAATATTCTCTTTTTGTTTCCTTTGAAATTCCATGTATCTTTTCAAATCATTTCCGTCTAAAACCTGCTATGTCACCCTGGCCATAAGTGACCGACCTAGCCACAAGCAGTTGGTGAGTGTAGACATCTCAATTTTCCGATTTTGCAGAATGGGGATGTGGTGGCTGAGCTCGAACCCTGATTGAGGGCCCATAAGGCCCATTTAAGCCCAATTAACTCCTTCAAGGTCCATTAAGCCCTAGTTGAGCCCATGCGGGCCCACATAAGCCCATGAAGGTCCACCATAAACAACTTCACCCATTTCTTTTCTCTACATTTCATTCCAACTGAACATTCATTTTTCCCTCTTAACTTTACATTTTTTTTACTCCATTTCTCTTCATTTAACCAAAATCACCAACACCTATGTTTTCCTCCACTGATCTCACAATCTAGCCTTGGGACCTATCTTCCTTCACCGATATCACCACCGAACCAACTCCAATCTAGCAGCCCATCCCGAGCCACACTAAGCCAGCAGCTTCCCAGTAGTCCAGCCATTGGATCAACTGCCGGCGACCACTGGATCGCCGTTCGTTCTGCCGGCAGCCAAGGGGACAGGAGGGGACAACGGTTAGGGAATGTCTGGATCCGTTTGGGAGGAGCGTTTGGTTTGTTAGAGGATTGGGCCAGTCTGTTACGAGAGGAGGCTTTCTGTTACAGGATTCTGTTGGGTTTCTGACGGCTTATAAAAGGGGAAGGACACACATTCAGAGAAAAAGAGCACATGAGAGAACTGAGGGTTGAGAGCGAGAAGGAGAGAATTCCAGAGCGAGAGCTGTCGTGGAGGAGGAAGGCCATCGTTCCAGAGCTCCGACGAGGCAACTGTAGCAAGGTACACACTGATTTTCTCTTAATTATCTGATATTCCAGTCTTCCAGGCAATCCTCTCTCTTCCTGGGCCGTTTCCAAGGGATCCAGAGCGATCCCTTGGCCCGCGGCGCTCCGCCGTGCCCTGTCGTCGCCAAACTTCGGCGACAGAGGTTGGGGGGGGGGGGGGGG
>JAMKQA010024269.1:0-33262 GCA_024699735.1 Posidonia australis
TTTCCATTTCATTCTTTTTGTTGGAGGAATCTGTTTCCATGCAACAATTGACCCTCCATTGGGGAAGACATGCTTCCACAGGGTCTAAAAGCCATGTTTTTTAAAATCACAATTGGGTCTCATGCCCAAAAATCACACATAATCAACTATTTTATTCATTTATAGGGTCCAAAACCCAAAACCATGCCCAAATCCACTTATTTGGGTTCCACATGCTTAGTGTCAAAACCATTTCCATTTCATTCTTTTTGTTGGAGGAATCTGTTTCCATGCAACAATTGACCCTCCATTGGGGAAGACATGCTTCCACAGGGTCTAAAAGCCATGTTTTTTAAAATCACAATTGGGTCTCATGCCCAAAAATCACACATAATCAACTATTTTATTCATTTATAGGGTCCAAAACCCAAAACCATGCCCAAATCCACTTATTTGGGTTCCACATGCTTAGTGTCAAAACCATTTCCATTTCATTCTTTTTGTTGGAGGAATCTGTTTCCATGCAACAATTGACCCTCCATTGGGGAAGACATGCTTCCACAGGGTCTAAAAGCCATGTTTTTTAAAATCACAATTGGGTCTCATGCCCAAAAATCACACATAATCAACTATTTTATTCATTTATAGGGTCCAAAACCCAAAACCATGCCCAAATCCACTTATTTGGGTTCCACATGCTTAGTGTCCATTTGAAACCTTTTATTTCCATCATTTATGCCATTAATTCATATGGGTCAGGGGGTGAAATCGGTAGACCAAATTCAAATTTGGTATACAAAAAGTTATTGATTCGGTATACCAAAGCCCCCTGTTTCGGTCGATCGAAGGTCTTCAATCTACCAAAACCAAGCGCCCCTGTACAAACTTATAGGGATTCAGTATGCCGAATCTAGTTCGGCATGCCGAATCTCCCGTGCTCTGTACACAGCCCCAGCCAACAGATCATTTGTTCGCTGGAAGTGGGAGTCCTGATCGGACCTCCCAAACACACATCACAAATCATCAATAAATCATGAGGTGTAAACCCTTGAGTCTACTTCAAAATCCCTCAAGCCATTCCTCAATCCATTACCTATGTGATTCATATGAAAATCACAAAGGGGAAGAGCTCAATTTAACCTACTGTAGCCTACATCCCATAAATCCATACGAATCCACCAAAATCCATCCTAACCACATGATCTCTACATGTTCATGCTATTTATCACATTTCCATCCATTCTATGATTTTCCTACGATTTTACAAGCATTTATCTCTATTTCATACATTTAACATGATCTACTGGAAGCATGTAAACGAGCTAGGTGAAGGACCGTGTACCTCGAGTGGCACTCCGACGATCTTCCTCACTCCCCGGCGAGTCTCCTCTCGCCCCAGCGAAGCCTCCTCCACCGGCAAACCCTATGCATCGAGCTCTCTTCCTCTAGTTTATGCACCTCCCTCCCCCTCTCTCTCTCTCTCCAGACTGCAGCCCTTCTAGCTTTCCCTCCTTCTTATCCCCTCCTCCTCCCGTATGACGTCGACCACCCATCACGTCGGAGAAGATGGGGCAGCACATGCCAATATCTCCTAGTGGCACGGATGGGAAAGGGGGAGAGGAAGAAGACGGGATCCAATGGCTCGTAAAGGGAGAGTAAGAATGAAAAAGAAAGAAAGAAAAGAGAAACAAATGAGCACGTAAATCGAGGCGACTATGCCTCCTCAAATTGGACTCCACATTGGTCCCAAATAACAAACAGGTGCACAGAAAGCCAACCACAAGCTCACACAACCATGAAACAACAGATTATCCATTAATAAACCATTTATACAATATTACAATTAATTACATGGTTTTTAAATAAAATGGATAATCAGGTCTAGATGTCACAACGGGGCCATGGTTAACTGCAAGCGAAATTAATGGAGCTACGGAAAAAGATAATTACACGAGCTCTAAGACGAACTACTGTCAAAAGAGATTGACAGCTCAGAAAAGGCAAGAGAAAACAACCACGGGAGGCCGACCACGACAGAGACACCTGAGCTCCTAGCTGAGGACCTCGCAACAAGCTACCTGAGAAAACAGGCATCAGAACCTGAACAACGACGCATAGACAAATGTGAGTTATTAAAGTGGTAAGCAATGACACACAATGCAGATGAATGTCCTAAAGTGCACTCTCTCAACATGCATGTCCCATATGGGGTCGACCACACGGGATGCACTCATGGGTTTTTGGTTTTGACTCTGGTCAGAAAAATAAGGTTCCCGTTCTAAATCCTGGCCGAAGCACAGGCAGTTAACGGGTGGTGCGTTGGTGGCCTCGTCTCCTACAGTAGCATGGATTTGTACCCTCTACTAACACTGACACGACCCCAGACAAGGGGGGACAAACTAGCAACACGCCCTACGCCAAAGCTATAGAATGAGCTACCAGAATTGCCCTTCACAAACTGTGGGTGGACTCAGAGGAGAGGATGCATGCTGTCTAAAATGATCATTCATGCAATATGCTTTTGTGTCTTTTACTAGCGTTTTATTAAACCATGGGGAATTGTGAGCATTTGTCTCTAGTTTTGCCTTATTATTTGTTTGTCTGAGTTTGTGTGTTTTATTTTAACTAGATAAAGAGGCAAACATGTCTCTACTCTCCTAATCATGGCAAATACAAGGAATATGGGAAAGAAAACACACAATCATGGCATCTAAAAAGTCAATCGAAAAGCAAAAGGCATGAATATGGCAAGTGCTAGTATAGTGCTCACATGTAGTGAAGAAAAGCAAGTATAAAAAGCATGAATGAGGTCATGTGCATGTGTGGTGGCATGGCAATGGTGTAAAAAGGCACTTAAAAGGCATGTTCAATCAACTATGTACAAGCAAACAAACATGAAGTATATAGACCAAAGAAAAGTAAGAAAACCAAAACGAAAGCTAGAATTTGGTTATCCTCAATGGAGTCGCTAGTTCCTGTGACCATGCCGATGGAACCCTACACGGCTCTCCTACGGTGTGTGGAAGCACACGAGGAGTCTCGATATGCTCACGACGAAGATGGTGAATCCAAAGAAGAAGACTAGGCTCGGAAACACCAAGGAAAGATAAGAAAAGGATAAGGGAAGGAGTCGCCACCTAGTCTTTTAATGGAAAGATGAAGAAAACCAAACACAAAGGGAAAAATCCAAAAGAAACCAAGGCGAAGAAACATATGCATGCTTCGTGCCTAAGGAATGTAGTGCACAAATCAATGCGGGCCAGAGAAAGGGTAAGGATTCTTGTTACGCATGGGGAAGGGGTTAGGCACCCCCATGTGCTAGAGGAACTCAGTCTTTCTAGGTTTCCTACTTGCTAATAGTCTATTGTGTGTATGCTTGCCTATTCTGAAGTGCACAGGCTAAATATGACTACGAAAACATGCCAAATCGAAGAGAAGAAAAGAAGGAAAAAAAAGATAATTCGAGGGACAAATGTAGGCATTCATAATGCCGCTTTACTGTACCCCCATGGGCGATGAGGAAAATCGTGAAAATCGAGAATACTCGGAAAGCATCTCGCAAATCAGCAGAAATTTGAATAAATCCGAGAAAATCAAATTGGGGAAAATATTCCTCATTTCGGACATTGTCGACATTGTTAAGCCTGTTAATGTATGCCATCGGGCGATGGAAAACCAAATCAAATCAAAAACTGTGAAAGTTGGAAGAAATACGAGAAACAATGGGAGAAACAAGTTTGAAATGGGTTAAAAATGTGTGCATGATGCAAGGAAGAAGGCACGTAAAATATGCATGAAAAAAGCAACAAAATGAACAAAATGTAAATGTAAGTGTAAAAATGTAAATTCTAAGTGCTTTTGTGCAAAATTCCAAAATTCTGAATGAAAACTGAAATTCTAAGGGCAAATCATCAAACATATATAGGAAAACACATTTTATGTAATTTTGAAGAAATTTGGGGTCAAATGTGCAAAATTGTGCATTTTTGGTCAAATTCAAGGTTCCTAGGATTCAATATGCAATTTTGCCATTAAAACATGTATTTAATGCAATTATGAATAAATTCAAGGTTAAACGTGCAAGAAAATGGTCTTGAGTTTGAAATCCAGGAAGTTCAGGGACAGTTATGCAAATTTACCATAGAAAACATGCATTCAAGGAGAAATTTGGGAAACTCAAGGTTTAAAATGCAATTTTTGAACACATCTAAGCAAATATTTAAATTTCCAGGGTTTAAGGTGCAATTGTGATAGAAAAAACATGCATTCAGAATAGTTTTAATGAAGCCCAGGGTTTTAAATGCAATTTTTGAGCACATTTGAGTGATTATTTGAATATCTAGGGTTTATTTGCAATTTAAACAGAGAAATATGCATTCAGAACTATTTTAATGAAGCTCAGTGTTTTAAATGCAATTTTTGAGCACATTTGAGTAAATATTTGAATATCCAGGGTTTAATTTGCAATTATGCTAGAAAAATATGCATTCAGAACAATTTTAGTAAAGATCAGGGTTTTAAGTGCAAAAATGCTGAACTTAAATGCATGAAAAGAAATTCAGAGGGTTTAAGTCAAATTTTAAAGCATGGAAAACGTTAAAAAGAATATACAGGGGGCACATTGCAATATTTCGAAATCAAACATTATTAAAATGATTTAAAATCTATTGCAAGGACCTAACTGTAAGAAAAAGGGACCTATTTGTAAAAAAAGAGGGACCTCAGTGCAATAAAAGAGAAGTACAATAGTTTATTAAAAAGAAAACTTATTTTTTATATTTTTAAAAGAAAGAGGAGCGATGACCGCCGCTGACGGAACTCCGCTGTCGACGACCGTCGAGCATCCCGATGCTTGATCACGCGTCAGGCTCCATTAGGAGCAAACAGAGGAGTGGAAGAGATCCAATGGTTTGGATCTTGACTTCGATGGCTAGAGTCGGCAACCCACCTTCCTCGTCGTCGATGCGACTCTGACGATGACGTCGAGGAAGAAGGTGACTCCAGAGGCTCTTGTGTGGCGGTTCAAGGTTGTTGGAAGCTTGGAGGCAATGAGTGGAACATTTCCCTTCTTCCAGAAGCAAGAATAACACCACTCCTCGTTCCCCGGACCTCGCTCATCATCGACTCGATCCAACTTCGGCGAGCTTGACTGTGGAGGGCGTTCAAGGCACCAAACGGAGCTTTGGTTACTCCAAAGTGCTGGGGAAGCACTGAGTATCATTCCTCAGGGACTGGCGTGTCGTTGCGAGGCACGAAGCTCTGGAACGTCAATCACTATTCACCTTCTTCCCTTACGATGACGAGAAGTCGTGATTCTAGCGAGCTTCCACTAGTGATTTCCTCAGCGATTGAAGCGGAGTTCCGACGGGTGGAGAAGCAAAAGGAGGTCCATGGGAGGAAGATCGCGTTGAACGGGGCACAAATCGAACACTGGATTTGTGCCCCCACCCTTATCGCCAGAAAACGACTCTGGTGAGGCCTGAAAGCTAAATTCTAGCTAGGGAAACCCCCTGGTTCTGTTGGAATTACTTGGGGAAGGACAAGGGAGACCTAGGAGATTATTTCTGAAGTAAATTGAGGTCAGTAGAGATCATATTTGAGAGGATAGAGGTGTTGGCTGCCGTTGCTCATCGGAGGTCGCCGGAGCTCACCGGGGATGACTTGAAACTCAGATTTTTCTCCCCCACGAGGTTCCTCTTTGCTCCTTGACCCCTCTGGTTGCTCTGGTTGGGAGGAAAAAGCTTTGGGGCTCTCTTCTCTAATTTCCCAACCTTTTTTCTCTCCTTTCTTCCCTCCTCTTTTCCCTTGCAAATGGGGGGTATTTATAGGCTTGCAAATAGCTAGGGTTGTTAGAGTAGCTGGTTAGGTTTAGTTAGAAGTTGTTGGTGGTTGTTATAAGTTGTTATAGGTTGTTATGATGAAATGGGAATTGGTTAAGTTTGTTTAGGTGGTTAGAGGTTGTTATAGGTTGTTATGGTGAAGGTGGGAATTGATTAAGTTTGTTTACGTGGTTAGAGGTTGTCATATGTTGTTATGGTGAAGGTGGGAATTAGTTATTGGTTGTTAGGGTTTGACATTAGGATTTAGGGATTGACCTATGGTTTAAGGTTGGACCTAGGGTTTTAATTAGGGTTTAAGGTTGGACCTAGGGTTTTAATTAGGGTTTAAGGTTTGACCTAGGGTTTTGATTAGGGTTTAGGTTTTGATCTAGGGTTTGAAATTAGGGTTTAGGTTTGACCTAGGATTAAGGTTTGACTTAGGATTTTAATTAGGGTTTAGGTTTTGATCTAGGGTTTAGGGTTTTGATCTTGATTTTAGTTAGTTTTAGGGTTTACGTCCTATTGCAAGCATATGGGGTGTCTATAGTAACTAAATGAGTGAGCCTGAAAAGAGAACATACCTCCACATGGGCATAAAAGAATCAAAAGTCAGAAATCAGCTCAAGAGTAAGAGGCAAATAGTCTAACGCTATCCCTCCAGAAACTTGGAGAGGAGTTGAATGACGTGCCGAGAAAGCCCACACCTTTGAAAGATTAGCCTCCCTTCCAGTAATAAAAGCATCCAACCCAGACCAGGTGCCTATTACCTCCATGCCAGGGATAGAGAGAAACTGTATGTCCATGAGGGAGCAAAAGAAATATCAGTGATCTCAAAAAGAGCAGGTGCAAGACCCTAAAGAGTTTGGCATGGAGCTTGGTCCATTACCACCAAACACAACAACCTCAAGCACTACCAGTCATCCCACAAGAGCCACCCATAGCTTGTGGATCTCCATAGGGCCAACTGAGTCGAGGGTGTCCTCTTCCTTCAATAGGCGTGAAGCGTTCTTTAGATATCCCATTTTTGCATTTCTCAAAGTTCGTCTAGGATAGGAACCCTTGAGGTGGCGCAGATCACATGGTGAAGGATTTATAACCTATTTTCCAGATTTTTTATTATTTCATTGAATTTTTGAAGTATTTTTGGGTTTGTAATAGTCTTTGTGGATTAAGATAAAAGACAGGGAGTAAACTATAAAAGACCACCATAGGTAACACAAAAATCAGTAAGGCTTTGGTAGATCTGGGAACTAGTGTCAACCTGTTGCCGTACTCGGTGTATGAGCAATTAGGACAAGGCAAGTTGAAATCCACTAGGGTAACACTGTAGTTGATTGATAGATAAATTAAGATATTGAAAGGAATGGTTGAAGATGTTCTGATCAATGTTGGTAACTTTGTATATCCTTTAGATTTTGTAATCTTAGAAATCCAACCATTGACAAACCTTAAAGGCCAAATTCTAGTTATCCTAGCTCGACCCTTCTTGGCTACAGCCAATGCTTTAATCAATTTTCAAAATAGTTTAATGAGGTTAAATGGTGGAGATTTGACTATCACACTTAACAATTTTAATTTAGATAAGTAGTTAACCAATGAAGTAGATGAGACAATTGAGGTTAACATGATTGTAGATTTCTCAAAGGAAGAACACCTAATAAAGGATGACATTGACTTTAATCTAGTCTACTTTGACCAAAGTTTTGATGAGATTTTCAAAGAAGAATTATTGTTGGTAGCAGATGTCAAGGAGTTAAGCCAATGTTGGACCAATTGTTGGTATAATCCTCCTCTAGAGTCCGTCACATCTAACCCTAGACCTAATCCTAAGCCATCTATTGAGGTACCACCTATACTGGAGCTTAAACGTTTGCCTAAATATCTCAAGTATGCTTATTTAGGGTAAGATCAGACCCTTCCTGTAATTATTGCAACAAATTTAACTCAGGATCAAGAAGACGCTTTGTTAACTGTCCTTAGTTAGAATAAGGAAGCCATAGGATGGACCATGGCTGATATCAATAGGATTAGTCCAACAATTGTGCAACATTGGATCCACTTGATAGAGGAAACCCACCAAGTTAGAGATCCACAAAGGCAGTTAAACCCTATAATGAAGGAAATAGTAAGGAAAGACATACCAAAATGTCTTAATAATGGGATCATCTATCTCATCTTAGATAGCTCATGGGTAAGTCCTATCCAAGTAGTTCTAAAGAAATCTAGACTTACTGTAATCCAAAATGATGACAATGAGCTTATCCCCACTTGCATCCAAATAGGATGGCGAGTATGCATAAACTATAGGAAGCTAAATGTGTGTAACACCTGAAAATTCATTTGATTGTAAATATACATTTTTAATGAATTTTGTAATGGATAAGTGTTACTGGTGCAAGGCCATTTCAGTAATTTTGTGCTTTGGCATCGTGGTTTGGCTTGATTGGTGGCTTGTCCTTTAATGGAAGCACTGTGCTTGTGCTCCTATGTACGTGGACGTGTAGGTGTTGATTGTTTGGGGCTCGTGCTTGGATGGTTGGCAGGTGGTTGGTAAATGCCAATGTGCATGTGCATGCATGCATAGGTTGTTGGATGCACGCACGTAACTCTCCCATGCACATAAGAGAGGAGCAATGAGCCAGAGTCTTCCACAAGCCATCGCCTTTCCCCCGCCATTCTTCCCTCCTCCTTCTCGACCTCGAGACCAACCAGTGCTAGAGTTTCTCCCTCCTCCCTCCTTTTCCTTTCCATCATGCTGGTGCTCGTGCCTTCGTTTCCTCTCCTTCCCTTCTCCTTCTCCTCCTTTCCCCTACCCCCATTCATGTGAGAGTGAGTGAGAGAGAGAGAGAATGACGAAGGGTGCTATGGCAATCGAGCTAGCTAGGGGACCCTGAACTTCTCCTGTGGAGGCGTGTGAGCTCGAGGAGCAATTAAGGACGTCCAGAGGTCGAGGTGGTCATCTGTGGTGCAATTAGTCAGTTAGAAGTTTGTTAGCGGTCATGAGATATGCACCTCAAATTTCTCGTCGAAAGCATTAAAAATGTAGTAAATGCCTAGAATTGCAAGAAATCTAGGTGTTTATTGTTTTCGTGAATTTATTACAAATTTATGGTGATTTATTGGCCATTAATGGCATGTTTATAAGAGTGGTGACTTTTGGGTTGTTTTGACCCTTATGTCTTTGTGATTTCATATCTTAAGCTATAATGCGTGGATTTGTATGATTCTTGTGTGGTTTTGGAGTACACTCGAACATCTACATCTTGTGTTTTATTCATGAATTGTGGATTTTGTTTAGTGGATCTGTCCCTCACTTCCACTTGGGTGATCGATCGGGCTAAGGCTTAGGTCGTTTTTCAGTTTTCCTAGAAAATGGTATGCCGAATTGATTTCGGTATGCCAATTTGCTGCCAAATAGGTCCTATGGACCGTGTTTTGGTCGACTAAATTTATTCGGTCTGCCGAACTGGACCTTGAGTGATGAGCAATCAAGAATTTTTGGTCTTCCATTTTGAATTTGGTTTGCCATTCTGGGTTTCTAAACCAGGTTCGGTCGACCATTTCTATTTGGTGTGCCAAATTAGGTCCAAGTTTGATTTATAAACGAGATTTTGATAATTTACCTGATTGGTTTGTATTGCTTATATTGATGTAGATTGTGGGCCATTAGTGGTGGTCTATGGTGGATGCCTAATGTGTCTATTTTGTAGATTTTTAAAAAGAAATAAAATAGTTTTGAAAATGGCTTTCAAGAGATATAACCTGTTTTGGAAAAAAGGGTTTCCGTGTTTTCTATGTGTGGGCCACGACACCGTGGGCTGCACTGCTTAGACTAGTGAATGTGACAACATTCTCGGGTGGTCAGGCTCATCACCTAGGCTGAGGTCAGAGACTAAGTGTAATGCCCCCAAATTAGGCGCTACAGAATCTAAGCTACTAACTAGGATTAAAATGCACTAAAAGAAAATAAAACCATAATCTTCCCAGAACCTCTACGTGTGGCTAGTGGCTCCTATCTCAGAACACTGGACTGGACTAGACTGCACTCCTAACTGAACACTTGAAAACAAGATAAAGCAAAAACACGCGTGAGTAACTTCAAAGCCACCCAATACGTGGCCAAAAAAAAAAACTCGGTGGAAAACACTTTAATAGCTAAACTCTTGGTTCTCAAACCGAAACAAAACTCTTTTAAAATGTTTTCTGGAAATTCTCGACAAAACTCTTTTTTTGTAGGAAATTTCTTTTTTGGGAAAGCTTCTAAAAATCTTCATGCTTTTCTCAAATACTTTCTTTGTTTTCTATATTAAAATCTCATGCTTAAATATTTTTCTAAAAAGAACTCTGGACTAGACTCTAGCCTAATCTCAAAACACAAATCTAGATAAAACACTGTTCTATGGCTGGAACTAGCTCTAAAACTTTGTTCCCATCTCAGCTACAATTTGGCTAAAACCCAGAATCCAAAACTCAGCTCGATTCTAGCTTAAAATTGGACTAAATCTCAAATCTAAAAGTCTTTTCTTTTCTGAAGCCACCTTGATCAAAGGTGATCTGGCCACAAACGAAGGGAGAGGCACGAACCTCAACCTCCTATGCTGCCCAGCCAACATGCATTACTAATCTTTTCTCATTTATTTTCTTGTTTGCATGGAGATGTGTTCTCCCAACGCCCCTCTCTTTCTTGGTGTTTGAGCATATGAGTTATCTTACCCAGTCTATTCAACACCTTTCTATGGACACCCAATCTCTCTAACTAGGGCCACAATTTTAGAAATGTTATTGTGAAAACATGCATTTTCTCGTTTGTAAAACTCTTTTCTCTTATAGAAATCTTTCTGTAAAACAAATCTTTTCTTTTTGAGATATCTCCTCTATAAATCTTTATAAAACTCTTTCTAAACCATATGCCAAAAAACATCAATTAGGCATAAAAATCCATTCATATTCATCTTTATCAAAAATGTCTCTTATTTGGCTCTAGGGTCTGGTTCGACATATCGAACCGAAATGGCTGACTGAAATAGGCCAAGTGCCCAAATCGATCGACCGAATTTCAGAACAGTCGTTTGAGTTTCACTGGTTCAGAAAATCGGAACATTTCAATCATTCAAAATCCCTTGAAATGGTCGATCGAACATATTCGATCGTCTGAAACAAGGCTCAGGGTTGAATATTGATAGAAAAGCAGCATACCAATTTTATTCGACATGCCAAATTTCTCATTCTCTAGAATCTTCCTCAGACCCTAACTCATTCACTTACCGAAATTGGGACCTTTGACTGACCCCTTTCTGGTGAATCACAAATCCTACATAAAACATATATACTAGCATGCCAAGTCTACTTCTGTTTGGGACAAGTTTCATTAAAAACCATCGCATATATCTCAAGATATAAAATCAATAGCTATGAAGACTCATCCCAAGTCACTGTAGCAATTTTCTCTTAAAATCTTCTAAATTACATAATAAATCATGGAAAAATTCTAGAATTCACATTCATCCATGATCACATCCCAATCAACACATATTCATGCTTTTTAACTGGAATCATGACATAAATCACGAAATTAATGCTTGAATTAAGAGAAGAGAGAAGAAAAACAAACACATACTCTCAATGGTTTCGGTGATCCCTCCATCCTTCGACAGCCTTCTCTCCCTTCCCGACATCCCTTCGACCTTAAGGATTTCCAATGATACTCCTCTTCCATCGATGGAGACACACTTCTTCTCTCTCTCTGGCTCTCTCTCTCTCTCTCTCTAGTTCTTGTCCAAAATTTCACTCTCTTCTCCTTCCAGTGCATCCTCTCAAATCCTTCCTCTTCTTCCCATTTATGCCACTGCCTCCTTCGTCGTCACTTGTCGACGACTACCGTTGAGGATCCTGTCATATCAATGATATGGCATGGTGGAAAGCTGCGGGCAGTGTGGCAAGCACTGTGAAGGGTGGTGGCCACTGTGTAGGGTTAACTCCGGCCCCGCACTGGTCCCACACATGCACATGCGGTTACAAAACACCAATGTACCACATAGTAGGGGAAAAAAATACCATAAAGCCAAACTAATAGAAAGAGAGCTCAACACATAAATTAGATCATTGAGCTAATTATCCAAATTATAGGAATTAATTACATTTATTCTGGATAACCTGGGCACAAATATTACACCAAGATATTGTAGGCAAGTGTTCGTCAGGTCCTGGAGGTATGAGACTCTCTAATTATCGTTTACGAGGTCGAGGTTGAGGTCCGTAGGTTGAGGTGTTGATTGGACTTGGAGGTATGATACTTCGATTGTCATTGAACACTGAGTCTCAAGGTACTACCTAGTGTGGAGGTATGACACTCCCACTATCTAGGTACCGTGTAGAGGATGCCAATAAGGCAAACTCTATAGTGTTGCCTAGGGTAGGTATTGCACGTGCCCCATTACTGGTAGCATCCTGAATGACAGGACAGCCTTCCTAGGTGAGGATGGCTTTATGAGGGTTCTCTAGGTAGGAGGACTTGGGACAGAATTGCTCTTGGCAAAGCAGTGGGTCTGTGGTAGTGCAGTGCACCTCGATGGCTACTTGTGGCTAGAGTTGGTTACCTATGGCTGGGTAACATGACTCAACGTGGTTGTGGTTTTGGCCAGTGTGGCCTGCAACTGAGGTTTTGGCCACTATGGCTCGTGTTTTGTGGTTTTGACTAGTAGGGCCAAATTTGCGAGACTTGGTGGATTTGGTGAAAATGATTTCAAAAATGGTTTAAAAGAGAAAACTTGCTTTTGTTTTCTGAGTTTTTTCTTGGATGTGTGCTAGTTGACTATCTAGTCACTTACGCATGCTTTGTGTGGTTTTTAGGTTACAAGTGTAGGCAAGCAGCATTTGGTGAGTCTAGTACATATAGTTGAAGTCTCGTAGCCGCACATATAGGTTCCTAGTTGTTAGATGCTTTTAAATTAGCCTTTATTTCATGTAATTTAGCATTTAATTATTGTTGAAATTATTTAAGTTAATGTGTTTGTGTTGGTAGGGACACGAATCATTAAAAAATTGGTATCAAAGCACCAAGTTCACTTGGATGCACTAGCCTAGGGTGTCCGGTCTAGAGACTCTATAGGTTTTGCATACTTGGTGGAGTCTGCACCTCGCATTGGTATCATGATTTTGCTTTCTCTCTCTAATTATTGTGCAAGTACCTTATTTCTTCTCCTCTTATAGAATGCCTCATCATGGCCATAGTGTGGGAAAGGCCCCTACTGAGGAATTCGAGCCCCATGAAGAGGGTGGATGGAAGCCCATGCGCACTGGATGGCTAAGGTATTGTTTGACTTAGGGAGTTCCTTTTCATTAGTCTTTGAGTCTTTCGCGACAGAGATGGAGGATAGGCCGGCTAGGTTGGCCATTCATCTCAATGTGGTGACACTGCTGGGGGAGCATAGTTTAGCCTGAAAGTATCTCTGGTCTGTTAGCTTGACACTGAATGGCAGAGAGTTTGATACCAGCCTGATAATTATGAAAATGCAGGAGTACAATGTGATACTCGGCATGGACTAGCTGGTGCTACAATCCGCTTTGATCGACTGTGCTCAAAGAAGGATATCCCATTTTCACTTTTTCGAGTGTTCATGTAGTATAGGAATTTTGAGGCGCTCCAGATCACTTGACTAAGGATCTATAACATATTTTTTAGATTTTCTATGACTTCCTTAAAAACATTTACTATTTTACTTGCTTCAAGGTTGTCAGCTATGGCAGAGCTAACAGATTCGAGTTAGTGGCATGTTCGAGCCCCTTGAATGTTTTCGGTGAGGGTCATCAGTTGTGACAAAGCTAACACTCCTGCCTTACTCAAATTAGTGGCAGATTTGAGTAATTTGATCTTAAAATTTTTTTTTTTACAATTTCATGGGATTTCTGATGACTTTTTAGACTTTTAATGCATCTCTATGGATAAGATGAAAGATAGGGGTAAAATGTAAAAAGACCAAGTGTTGCCTACGTAGTAGGCAACGTGCCTCGTCACCACTTGAGCTGGCAACAAGATGTTTAGGCACCATCAATACAGGTGACGAGCACCTTGAGTTTCTCTCTCCATGTAATTTGTCATCCCAAGCATCAATATGACATGGGATATTTGTAAACATTATCATGATTTTTCTCCTAATTATTATAATTTCTGTAATTTTCCAACACTTAAATATATATGCATATCATATAAATTCCTAGAAATGCTAAATAATTCCAGAAAATTATTGAAATTTGGATGACTTGATAATTAAGACTAGTTATCTTTATTTTTACCAAAAATGAGATTTTATTATAAGTTATCACATTTTAATGTTATAACTTATATTTAATTAAAGATAATCCCAAAAAATAAAGATAAAACCCAAAATATATAGATGATTGTCAATCTAGGTTTAATCTAATATATCATTTATTTTGACTGATTTTTCTTGTAATTATTGGAGATTTAAATTTTCAACTTTGATTTACTAATCTTTTTAGGTTAAATTAAATTTGAAATTTATTTAAGATCCTTCTATTATGAAGACGAATTTAATTAGTGATTTAGTCATTATTTGGTTAATAGATTTGCATGAAGATATTTTGGGATCTCAATTTTCAAAATTATGCCTTTTTAGTTTCTTGACGCGATGTGGATAGGTGACTAGCTAACGTGACAGATATCTTGCCATTTGAGCACTGATTCACCACTATTGTCCAAATCGAAATCTACAGATTCGATGCCTATATGGGCGACAACTCCATGGCCATTGATTGTCATCTATATTGCAATAGGCGACGAGATCTAAAAAATTATTTTTTACTATTTTAGTTAGTTTAATCATGGCCATTGATCTCCCACTCATCATTAACGAGATCTAGAGCCCCAAAACTCAATAAAAAAACCCCCTAGGTTAAGAGTTTGAGAGGAGACAATTCAGAAATCCTGAGGAGCCAGTCAAAACCTTTGAGAGAGAGATCTTGAGAGAGGGAGAGAGAAGTCCATAGCTCCTACTTTGTCCTAGTCCCCCATGGTAATCCAGATGCTAGAGATCATCTCTTATCAAAAAGCTATAGCGCACATCTAAAGCTCCGTCAGGCCACCACTTCCCCATTCACTCCACAACACACGAGAATGAAGAGAGTATCTTTCAATTTTATGCATTTTCATTTATATAATCCATTGCATGACATAATATAGCTCATGGCATATGCATGTGAGGACAATCTTTGGTTAGTATACATTTATTATTCATGTTTTTTACTTTTATCTTTTTGATTTCGTTTACCGCACCTAGTCTAATCTAGATTTTTCTTTTTTGTTGTTTGTTTTGAAGGGAAGGAAAATTACAAAGCACAATGATGCTGTTGGACAACATCCTACTGCCGACCTAGTGAAACGAAAGCCCACACAACCATAACACCACCGCATATCCTGTAGGCGTCTTGTCAACCAACATCACAAGCGAAGGACAAGTGGCTATCACAAAGGGTTATCAACAAAAGTGGACACAGTGACAACTCTCCATCAACCCCCAAAATCTAACCATAGATTAGTGGCGATCACAGTGGGACCGGTTTGAGCCAACCCCCATGCATGTTAGGCCTACGTTTTTATTTACTTTCAGTTATTTTAGACTTAGGTGTAGTTTTTAGTTCTGGTAATCATGCGCTTAGGACTTCATGATGACTAGACCTGTTTATCAGAATTTTTCTAGGAATTAGGGATTCTGCATCTCACATCGCCTCTCCTTTCGGTGCCAAGTCTCGTCACTCTAGAAGCGGTGACTCAATCTAGTGCCTTTTTGGTCAATGACGAGATTTGTAGGATGTGTTCCCACAGGCTTTCTCGTTTTTCTATATTAGTGTTGTTTTTCTAGGCCTGCAATAGCAAAATAAAAGAAATAACATCTTGTCCACTTGTAATTTAGATTTTTAACGGTTCTTGGATTTTTTTTTTGTTCACCAATTGGGTGGAAACTAATTGTTTTACAATAAAGTTAGAGTTCCTTATAGACCTTTGTCTAGTTTGAACAACTAAGCTGAGTGAACTGGGCCAATGCAGGTGTCTCTCCCATGCTCTAAGTTTGGTTGCAATTACTTGATTAAGGAACTCAAGGTGTCCTAGGGGCATATTTCTGACTCCACGTCTCTCCCTGAGTCAGTAATATACCCTAGTAGATACTTGATACTTTATTGTTCCTTGTTTATTTACTACTTTTTTGTGGATTATTAGGATCGACCCTAAGGACAGAATCTTGGGTTGTGAGCCCCTCTATAGAGAGACAAGCCCACAGCCTAGGCCCTCTTTGTAGACCTCCCAAAGGTTTAAGGGTGGTACCTGTAGAAGTAAAAATCCCATTATGTAACCATAGAGCCCTAAAGGAAAAGCTTGTACCCCTTTCCATAGGAAGCTAAACAAGTCAAGTGAATGCAAGATTAATTAATCCATTAATTAACTATTGTAACAATTAAAATCAACATTTTGTGTGAAACATTATTTTATTAGTTAGCTTGTTTGGCGTTTGGTCTGTGTAGGACAGACCTCGGCTGCTAGAAAAGACAAGTAGTTCAACAGCCTATCTAATCGATGCCTCTGTTCGCCACTGTTCTTATCAATGACGAGTCCTAATGCCACATGCATAGGCGACGTCCACATGCATAGGTGACGTCAGGCAAACAACATTGAGTGCCTTTTTTGCAGGGTGGTTTGTGTTTGATGTAATAACAGGTTATAGGGACATCACTACTATAGTCATGGGTCTTTATTTTTTCTAGTAGCAAAGTTGTAAACTTTTTAGATACTTGTAGCAGGTTAAAAGTGGTGTAATGCAAAGTCTGTAATTTCATTTCTATCTTTTAAACTAGTAATACCTTAAGAAGAAGATCCAACAAGAGGACAATCGAACCAACAATGGCGGAAGCACAATATTCATGGGCTGTCTCTTCCAACATACCAACCACACCAAGTCCTTCAACTACTACCTCCATGGTGCAAGCAAGCAGCTCTCTGGCCCAACACGGGTCTTTCTTCCATGCCCCAACATCATACTAAGCCCAGTCTATTGAGGAGGGTGGAGAAGGAGGAACGAGCTACAACTTACAAGGGGCAATAAGCCGAACCTATCAAACCATGGTCCATTATAACCTTGCTAGCCCACAAATTCCAAATAACCATGGATCTTCTCCCTTAAACTACATACATGGTGTCGTCGAGCCTAATTGTTAATTTCCCAACACAAGGCTCGCTAACCCCATTCTCCTTACAATACGCTATGATGTCGGTCTACCCTTCCTTCCATCAAGCAATGTCGTCCCCACCAAGCTACCACTTGTATCGCCACCAAGGGACGACTCCACCCTATCATACCCCGTCATTTGCTCAAGCTTAACCCTCCTTCCCTCCTCAATATGGTACTAGTCTACAACATTAGTTCCAACAAAGGTACCAAGGCCAAGGACAGATCATCACATTAGGGTTAGATGTTAAAAGAAAGATCACTGAGGTAGTCATAGAAGCAAGGGTCACATCCAAAGCACTAGTTGGCTTTGACAAGTCCAAGTTCCCTCCCTTCACTCTGCCACCATGATTTAAAATACCCATGACACAAAAATACGATGGGACAAGCGATCAACAAAACCACTTAGCCACTTTTACCATGGACACTATAGACATTCCAAATTATATAGGTAGGTTTGAACGAATCCAGGGGAGAGGATGTAATCTTTGAACTACCTCAATAGCATTCATGTTGGCCATTGACTGCTGATTATCCCTTGGTAAAGGGTTAATGGACTCAAAGGCTACCTGACTGATTTTTACTGGGCCAAGCGGAACTTTCAACCAGGTATATGTGGCATGGATTCAAAGCATGTATAGTAGGCGGAAGTAAGCGGTAGATATAGCTGGTGAAATGCCTTGTTTCAGTATTGAAGGACAGAAAAGTCTCTTTTACTACTTAATTACTTAATTTGCTACTGATGATGGCTAGGACTTGATCTAGCCTCTTTCCTTTCGTCTCTAGGGACCTTTATGCCCTTAACTCAGTGTTGAATCTACCAATTTAATCACTTGGACGTCATCGCCACTGCCCGCCACTGGCTGTTACACATCCACAACTCCCATTCGATTCAAACGCCTATTTAAAGGCCTCTATGTCGCTCTGGAGGCATCATCGGAGAGACCGCCTACCTCCAGCTCATGAATTCCAGCTCTTGTCTCCTCTTGATGATCTCACTCCAGTTCCCATCACTTTTGGTGATGATTTCAGCAACTGTAGGTGACATGCAAGCCTTGAGGGGCCTTCGGCATTCTACGATGCATCACAGGTAAGTGTCTAGCTTTCCTTTGTTTCTACTTTAGCCTTGCGAGGGTGAGTGTGTCATCGAGCACCGAATTCCAGAGCTTGATCCCTTCTTCTCTGGTGATCGCTGGACCAACAACTGCGACGAGAAGCTTCCTTCCTCTTTGGATGTTCTTGAAGCCAGAGGAGGGATCCCTAAGTCTCATGTCTTCCACATGCATGCCTTGGAGAATCTACTTCCTCCTCTCTCGCCACTGGTGACAGGACGACAATTTACGTAGAAGTTTAACTGATGCTGGCAATTGGAACCAGGAGAAGGTGTCCCAATGTGCTTCCAGGCTAAGGTCCATGCTTGCATGATCTCTATGCATCCCCTACCTCGCATGCCTTCGGATGAAACTCGTCGACCTTAAATGAGGTCAGTTAACATGTGTGCCGATGAGGTAAACCAGTCGAAGAGACTACCGTTCATTACTTTGATCCGGGTATGAGGAATTGTTCCATTTCCACACCTCATGCTTTTCCAATGTTCCTCTTCCATTCCCCAAGCCTCATCGCATCTCTATGGACCTCGTCGTCCTTTGTCGTGTTGATCAGTGTGTTCTCCAATGAGATAGACGGAGATCAGATTCCAGCGAGCCATTTTCTCTGTGGAATGTGTGAATGGGCTCCCCATGCATCCCTCTTGCTTCACCGACCGAGCGCCTGGCCTTCCGATTCCATCCAATGGAGGATTCAATCCAATTTTCGCAGTTAGACCGGTGACGGGTCACGCGATTCATGATGGTGATGGAAACTAGTGATCAATCCTGGTGAGAGGAGCTAGCAGTTACGGGAGGTGGTTTCATCTAACGGAATTAGTTAACGGAAATCATCGACATGGGGCCCAAAATCCAGACGGTTATAACTGATTCTTGGCTTCTTGATTTGACTGATCTTTGACTTCTAGGCTTCCCTTTTGATTCCTCAGCAATCCCCATTCTATCCTAGGGTATACAATCTTTTGGCATGATTTGCCAAAAGTGCCTTTTCTTTACAACTTTATCCTTTTTCTCCATAATTTTTGATTTTCGCGATTTTATGATTTGTGTTGGGAATTTATCACCCAAGGGCATACATTAACAGACTTGATAATGCCGACATGGACCCAAATGAGGATTATTTTCTCTTATTTGACTTTCTCGGATTTTCCTAGTTTCCAGTTTTTGTGTGATGCTTTTCGAACATTTCTGATTTTTACATGGTTTTCCTAATTGCCCAAGGGCATACAGTAAAGCGGCATTTTTAGTGCCTACATTGTCCCTCAGATTATTTTCCTTATTATTTCTCTTTTATTTATTGTTTCTTGGATATTTGTCATGTTTTCGCATTCTTCCTAGGCATGTGCATCAGAAGTAGACAAGCATACACACATTAGATCATGAACAAGCAGTTAACCTTGAAAGACCAATTTCTTTGGGAAAATGGGGGTGCCTAACACCTTCCCCATGTGTAAAAAAAATCTTGACCCTTTTTCTAGCCCGTAGTGATTTGCACACTACATCCGTTAGGTGCAAAGCACACATGCATTTCTTTGCATTGATTTCTCTAAGTTTTCCTTGTATTTTGTTTCCCTTGTCTTTCCATTAAAAGATTAGGTGGTAACTCCTTTTCCTTATCCATTTTCTTATCCTTCTTTGGTGTTTTTGAGTCAAGTCTCCTTCCACAGATTCACCATCTTCATCGTGACCATATTGAGATTCTTCGTGTGTTTCCATGCGTCGAGGAGTCATGCAGGTTTCCCACTGGCATGGTCACAGGAACTGGCGACTCCACTGGGGATAGCCAGATTCTGGCTTTCTTGTTGGTTTTCTTACTTGCTTGGCATTGTACTGTATACTTTGTGTTTGTCTACTTGTCTTATTGTACATGTCTGTCGTGCCTTTCTACACAATTGCTATGTCACAACACATACACATGACTTGATTCATGCCTTTTGTTTTGATGCTTGCTTCATTTTTTCACCTACCTAATAACACAACACTAGGACATGCCATGCTCATGCCTTTTGCTTGATTGAGTGATTGGATGTCATGATTGTGTGTTTTCTTCCTATTCTGCTTTTGCCATGATTAGGAGAGTAGAGACATGGTTGCCTCCCTTCCTGGTTAAAATAAAACACACAAATTTAGACAAAAAAATAATAAGGCATAACTAGAGTCAAATGCTCACAATCCCCTTTGGTTTAATAAAACGCAAGTAAAAGACACCAAACATATGTGCATGAATGATCATATAGGAGCATGCATCTTCTCCTCACTTGAGTCCACCCACAGTCTATGAAGGGCAATCTTGGTTACCTGTTCTATGGCTTCGGCGTAGGACGTGTGACTAGTTTGCTCCCCCTGGTCTGGGGTCGTGTCGGTGTTAGTAGAGGGTGTGACCATGCTCGCCCGGGAATCAGGCACAGAGTCGCACCAGAGGGAGGAGGCCACAACCATGCTAGGATGGCGAAGGCGTAAAATAAGATAAGACAAAAAAATCAGAGTCACCACCTAGTCTTTTAAGGGAAAGACGAGGAAAACCACAGAAATGGATGAATGCATATGGTGCAAATGAAAAAGCCAAATGTCTACAAACTAGAGAATGGGTAAGGATTCTTATTACGCACTGGGATGGTATTAGGCACCCCTATATGCCCAAAAACCCCGATCTTTCTGGTCCTGTTCGCTTGCTAGAGGTTGAATGAATGCTTGCTAAGCCAAGATTGTTCTCTAATCATTCTAATATGAATGGCAAGTCATGACTGGATGAATGTGCAAGATGCATGTAGAAATTGCAAAGAAAACCACACGAAATGACGGAATAATGAAATATGAAACAACAAAGAAAATCACATGAAATGACGATGTTTTTGAAGAAAATGATCTAGGAAACCATACTGTGACCATGCAGGTGGAACCCTGCACGGCTCTCCTTACCGATGCATGGAAGCACACGAGGAGTCTCGATACGGTCACGGCGAAGATAGTGAATGCGGAGAAGAAGACTAGACTTGGAAACACCAAGGAAAGATAAGAAAGGATAAGGAAAGGAGTCGCCACCTAGTCTTTTAATGGAAAGACGAGGAAAACCAAACACAAAAGAAAACCAAGAAGAAAACAAGATGAAGTAAACATGTATGCTCTGTGCCAAATGGATATAATGCAAAAATCAATGCGGGCCAGAGAAAGGGTAAGGATTCTTGTTACGCATGGGGAAGGAGTTAGGAACCCCCATACACCCAAGGAACTCGATCTTCCTAGGTTTCCTACTTGCCAAATGGTCTATTGGGTGTGTGCTTGCCTATTTTGAATGCGTACACTAAAGATGACTGAAAAAACATGCCAAATCATAGAGAAGAAATGAATAAACGAGAAAAAGTTAATCCAAGGGACAAATGCAGGCATTGAGAATGCCGCTTTACTGTACGCCCTTGGGCGATGAGGAAAATCGTGAAAATCAAGAAACTCTTGGAAAGCGTCACGCAAATCAGCAGAAACTCGAAGAAATCTGAGAAAATCAAATTAGGGAAAATAATCTTCATTCGGGACAATGTCGGCATTGTTAAGATTGTTAATATACGGCCTCAAGCGATGGAAAGCCAAATCAAGTCAAAAATTGCGAAAATCGGAAGAAATCCAGAAAACGATGAGAAAACCAAGCTTGAAAAGAGTTAGGAATGAGTGCACCATGTAAGGGAGAAATCACTAGAAAACATGCATGAAAAATAGCAACAAAATGTGCAAAATGCATGTGAGAGTGTAAAAATGTGAATTCCAGGAGCTTTTGTGCAAAAAACCCAAATTCTGAATGAAAACTGAAATTCTGAAGCTAAATCATCAAAAATACATAGAAAATCTCATTTCATTTAATTTTGAAGAAATCTAGGGTCAAATATGCAAATCTGTGCATTTTGGTCAATTTGAAAGTTCCTAGGGGTGAAAATGCAATTTTATCACTAAAACATGTATTTAATGCAATTCTGTGGAAATTCAGGGTAAAATATGCAAGAAAAAGAGTCCATGATTAAAAACAGAAAGTTCCAGGGACAATTCAGTAATTTTACCTTAGAAAACATGCATTTAGTGTGAAATCAGTAAAGTTCAGGGGCTAAAATGCAATTTAAGTCACATTTGTTCAAATATTTGAATTCTCAGGGTTTAATTTGCAATTCAGATAGAGAAACATGCATTCGAGGTTATTTTAATGAAGCTTAGGGTTTAAATGCAATTTAACAAGAGAAACTTTCAGTAAAGTTCGGGGTTCTTTATGCAAAAATGTTGGATTTAAAGCATGAAAAGAAATTTAGGGGGGTTTTATCAAACTTTTAAGCCTGGAAAAAATTATTAAGAAAGCTCAGGGGGCACATTGCAATATTTTAAGTTCAAACTTTATTCAAACGATTTAAAAGAAATGTGCAGGGACTTAAAAGTAAGGGAAAAGGCCTATTGGTAAGAAAATAAGGACCTAAATGTAACAAAACAAAAGTTTTAGAAATTTAATCAAAGAAAACTCATTTTTATTTTTAAAGAGAAAAAGAAACGACGGCCGTCGACGACGGAACTCCACCGTCGAAAACCGCCAGAGAGGCTTCCAAAGGCCATCCCATGGCCTGATCCAAGATCAGACCTCATGGGAAGCAAGAAGGGAAGAGGAGGAGATGATCCAGCAGTCTAGATCGAAGATCTAACGACAATAGTGGGCTATTCGTCCCCCTCGCCGTCGAGACACTTCGGTGACGGTGCCGGAGAAGAAGGAGGCTGCTGTAGGGTTATGGCGCATGATCCAGGGGTCTAGGAAGCTTTAGAACGTTGATAAGTGCATTTCCCCTCTTCTAGAAGCGAAATTGGGACACTTCCCCCATCGTCGAACCATGCTTGCCGTCGACGCGATCCAACTCCAGTGAGCTCAACTACGGTGGCTTGGATCTGAAGGCTCTGGAGCACTGGGGGTATGTCGTGGAACGTTTCTGGAGGCTTGGAGAGGCACGACGGGGTTAAGGGCATGTGATCAACCGCTTGTTTCAGTCGTCTTTTCCAGCCACGATGACGATGCGCAACTTCGACGGTCTTCTGGTGGAAGCTTCTGCAGCGACTGGAATGGCTTTTTGATGGGGGGAAAAGCAAGAGGGAGGTCTAGGTAAGAGGTTCCAATGCTCTGGGGCTCGAATCAACTAGTGGATTTGACCCTCACCTAGGCCATCGGAAAATTGCTCCGGCGATGCCTGGGACTTCAATTCTGACCAGAGGAGACCTCTAGACCTGTTGGAATCGATCAAGGAAGATAGGGGGAGAACTAGGAGAGCATTTTGGACATAAATGGAGGTCTGTATAAGGCGTACCTGGTCTGGCAGTGGAGTTGATGGTTGGAGCTTGCTGGAGATGACTGGAAACTCAGAATTCTCCCCTCCACAAGCTTCCTCCTTGCTCCAGGATGACTCTCATAGCTTTGGTTGGGAAAAAAAAAGCTTTGGGAAGCTCTTCTCTCAATTTTCCCAAAAGTCCCCTTTTCACTTGCAAATGGAGCTATTTATAGGCTTCCAAATGGCTTGGTTGGTTGTCATGGTTAGAGTGGAAGGTGGTTAAGAAGAGGTGGGAAGTGGTTAAGTTTGTCGGAGAGTAGTGAGAAGTAGTTAAGTTGGTTAAGAAGTGGTGGGAAGTGGTTAAGTTTGTTGGAGAGAAGTGGAAGTAGTTAAGTTGGTTAAGAAGTGGTGGGAAGTGGTTAAGTTTGTTGGAGAGAAGTGGGAAGTAGTTAAGTTTGTTGGAGAGAAGTGGGAAGTAGTTATGTCGGTTAAGAAGTGGTGGGAAGTGGTTAAGTTTGTTGGAGAGAAGTGGGAAGTTGTTAAGTTGGTTAAGAAGTGGTGGGAAGTGGTTAAGTTTGTTGGAGAGAAGTGGGAAGTAGTTAGAGTTGTTTTGGTTGTGACAAGAGTTTGTTAGATTAGTTAGGATGTAGTGGAAGTTAGTTAGGTTGTTGAGGTTTGACTTATGGTTTAAGGTTTGACTTAGAGTTTGACCTAGTTTTAGGGTTTGGATTATGGTTTTGAATTTAATTTAGGTCTTAACCTAGGGTTTAAGGTTTGGATTATGGTTTTGAATTTAATTTGGATCTTAACCTAGGGTTTAATGTTTGGATTTGGGTTTAACTTAGCTTTTAGGGTTTTTTCTTGGGTTTTTCTAGGGTTTTTCTAGGGTTTTTAAGGTTTTATGATTTTGTTTTGTATTTTAGGGTTTTTCTGAGGTCTTATGATTTGGTTTTGTATTTTACGGTTTTGTTTGGTTTTTTAGAGTTTTATTTGGTTTTTTTAGAATCCTATTAGGGTTTTGTCCATTTGCAAGCATATTAAGTTGTTTATAGATGCCCCACCTTGAGTGAGGTCGGAGGACGAATGGAACAGAGATCGATGCAAAGGGTTGACAGAGACACCCCACCCCTTCTTCCAAGGAAGAGTGATCAGGAAGAGGAGATCATCGCTCGGAGTTGACAAAGATGCCCTGTCCGAGGCTGCAAGATAGAATCAGTTAATGGCAACCAACTATCAGTTGGTGAATGCACCAAAGGTCCCGTCATATCTTTCTGAATGCCACAGCCAAAGCCAACATCAGAGAAACCAAAACTAATGACAAACACAGACAGGTTGACAACCAATCAGCTCCTAAAAGACATGACCGGTTATCACACTTGTCGTAAAAGCACTGGACAAGACTCACGGTGCTTGCCGACCGAAAAGTGACTGGTTATGGAAGTCATCTGGGTAGTTCGGGCTACCAACGCAAAAGGAAGGAAGGAATCAGGAGAGTGGGGAATTCATTGGGCATCACAAGGATTGCCTGGGTAGTTCGGGATACCAACCCAAAGGAAGGAGGAAGACAGTTTGCTTTGATTCTGTCCATTTGGAGTGGAATTCAAAGGCAAAAGGAGTGGTACTAGGATTTGTCGAAATGGACCGTACCTTGGATGGGAACATCTAGACTCCGACCGATAGTCTAGAAAGATGAAAACGAGAGGCCTTGAATCCGTCCGTCCAGATAGGAATTTGAAGGCGAGAAATGGCACTGAGGTTCGTCCGAACAGATCGAACCAGGGATGGGAAAATCTAGACTCCGTCCACTAGTCTAGAAAGATGAAAAAGGGGAGGCCTTGAATCCGTCTGTCTGGATAGGAATTCGAAGGCGAGAAGTGGCACCGAGATTCGTCTGAACGGATCGAACCAAGGATGGGAACATCTTGACTCCGTCCGGTAGTCTAGAAAGATGAGAAAAAGGAGGCCTTGAATCTATCTGTCCGGATAGGAATTCGAAGCCAAAAAGTGGCACCAAGGTTTGTCCGAACGGATCGAACTAGGGATGGGAACATCTAGACTCCATCCGGTAGTCTAGAAAGATGAAAATGGGGAGGCCTTGAATCCGTCCGTCTGGATAGGAATTCGAAGGCGAGAAGTGGCACTGAGGTTCGTCCGAATGGATCGAACCAGGGATGGGAACATCTAGACCTCGTCCAAGAGTCTAGAAAGATGGAAAAGGGAGGCCTTGAATCCGTCCGTCCGGATAGGAATTCGAAGGCGAGAAATGGCACTAAGGTTCGTCTGAACGGATCGAACCAGGGATGGGAACATCTAGAATCCGTCTGGTAGTCTAGAAAGATGAAAAAGGGAGGCCTTGAATCCATCCGTCTGGATAGGAATTCGAAGGCGAGAAGTGGCATCGAAGTTCGTTCGAGCGGATTGAACCAGGGATGGGAACATCTAGACCCCATCTGGTAGTCTTGAAAGATGAAAAAGGGGAGGCCTTGAATCCGTCCATCTAGATAGGAATTGGAAGGCGAGAAATGGCACTGAGGTTTGTCTGAATGGATCAAACCAGGGATGGGAACTTCTAGACCCCGTCTAGTAGTCTAGAAAGATGAAAAAGGGTGGCCTTGAATCCGTCCGTCCTGATAGGAATTAGAAGGCGAGAAGGGTGCTTTGAATCTGTCCAGCAGGATCAGAATTCAAAGGCAAGAGGGCCTGACATTCTGTTTAGCCAAAAGGATTTGCCAAGGGGATCATATTCAAGTATTAGTGCACCCTGGATCGTCGCCATTGTGGGGGATGTCAGTTTAAACAGAGTAGTGCCCTGCTACAGTTGTCATCTTGTAGGAGCCATTATGTGATGAATGTCACTTCTCTATAAGAAGGTGCACTGACCATCATTTGGAATATAATTTGTACCAAGCGTTCTCAACACAGTCCCTCTTTCCACAAAGCTACTTACATGCCTCTAGTTGCGGACTCTGGTTCAGTTACATAGTAAGTTGATATTCTGTTAGGCACTTGATACGTGACTTTCGATTAAAGAGCAGCTGACATGCCCCTGGTTGAAGGCTCTGGCTCAGTTACACTGTAGCTGGTACTTTGTATGTGACCTTTGACCAAAGAGCAGCTGACATGCCCCTGGTATTGGACTGGCTAGACATCACTTGAGGGTATGGGGTCTTGGAAGCCAGACTGTAACTACGGATGTTCCTCGAACCACTGGAGTACTTGAGACCATCACTAGTCGAGGCTAGTGATCCATTCATCAAGTGACTAGGAGTATGTATACCCACATGCCATCTTGTATTGTGCTTGGAAGGTAGAAGGTATCAAGGCAACTCGATAAAGGCCTTTGATCAGGATTGTAGTCTGCCTCTGACTGGTATATTTGGGGTGTGTTTGGTTCAACCGTGGTGTTTTGATAGCTCTGTATTTGGTCGCGCTACTTTAGGATATTCTCCTAATTGTATTTGCCAAATTCTAGATTGTTACGTAGAGTCCACAGCCATGCTGTTGTATCCGTTAATCATTTGATGTGCAGGTCCTGATCAGAGAACAATTGACTTGCCCTTGATGAACCATGTAATAGATTGTGTGAGCCCAATTAGAAAGTAGCTGACATGCCCCTAGCATAAAGGTGAATGATGCTCAATGGAAATAGAAGCCAGACCAAGAGATACCAAGGCAAAATGGATGCCTCTGGCATCAAGTCAGGCTACCCTAGGAAGTGTTGGGGACCACTCGATGATGTAAAGACTTGAGGATTATACTGTGACTGTAGGCACACTTTGAGCCACTGAAATTGTGTAGACTGGTTTTGGTTGAGGCCAGAGACACACTTGTTCACTGACTGGTGGCATGTATATTCATCCACTGTCTAGAGCTATACTCCGGCGACAAGATGTAATGATAAATCGTAGTCTATCTTAGGCAGGCTATTCTTTACTCTGTTATTCATTGTGTCATTGTGCTCTGGCTGCAAACTTGTATTTGGCTGTGTTGACCTCAGGCATTCCCCAAATAATGTTTACCACACCTGAATTGTTGCGGAGGAATTACTGTCACACTACTGATTCTGCAGGTCCATGTAGTTTGTGCACTTGCTGGTGTCCTTGGTGGTTATGCTCTTTAACCATTGAGCAGTTGAAATGCCCCCTAGCTAAAAGTACTTGGCAAAAGTCTTGTTGAACCAGTCTATATGCAAACGAAAAGATTGATCCAAGCAAGGCTATGATGATTATTATTATTGTGGACTCTACTATTGTCAACAATTTAGTTAGTTAAGAGTGAATTTTTGTTTGATCAAGAAATCATGCCTTGTGATTTCAATTGCTTGTTATCTACATTTGTTGCTTTGCTTGTTCAATGAGTTCATTACCTGGATCGTTTGCTTGTCTAGTTCAATTGTTTGTTTGCCCTCAGTTAGGTTGGAAAGTTGTATGCCTGTTAGAGGAGGATGACACCTTCGACTCAGTTGCCACTACAGAGATTCGCAAGTCATTGGTGGCTCTCGTTGGGTAGTGGTGGCACTCGTTCTCGCTATAAGGTATTATAATGGACTTGGCTCCATGCCAAACTCTTTAAGGTCCTGCACCTGCTTTTTTTCTTTTCAATATTATTGTCTTTGTTTTACTCCCTCATGGACTTGTGGTTTCACTCTAACCTTGTATTGGAGGTAATAAGTGCCTGATCTATTCAAGAGACCTTTATTGCAAGAGGGTGGGTCAGTCCCTCAAAGGTGTTATTTTACTGAGCGCATACTCCAACTCCTCTCCACGGTATGGTAAGGGTAGAGCTACAACGCATGCCTCTCACTCCTGGGCTAACTTCTGTCTTCGCCTTCTATCTTCTCTATTCTTTTATGCCCTTGCGAATGTATGTTTTCTTTTCTGGCACACACTCTCAGTCACCCTTAATATTTTATCTCCCTCTTGGAGGTGTAGGATCATTGCGGAGCTTGGACATTTCGTCTAGCTTTGATGTTCGACGCCTCCCTTGCTAACTTGGTTGTCTAAGTAGTGACAACTAAGGAAGGATAATCCATTCTAACATTGGCAGCCTTTTCCAATTTTTCATCATCGGGCAGAATGTTATTGACAAGCAAACTACCCTTTTTAACTGTTCTTGATGTTTTTTCCTTGTTTTGTGTTTCTCTTTTTCTTTTTGTTTTTCAACTTTTGTGCTTTTTCTATGTTTTTTGTGTTTTGATATATGGTGATGCAAAAAGAAAACAAAGGGAACAAAGGAAAAGGATACAACTCTAGTCCATGTTGTTGCTATTTTGTCAATGCCATTGGGGTTCAAAGTAACTCCTTGCAGTGTCACTGGAAACCAGAATCAAGGCTGATGTATCCGAGGCTATCACAACCATTATTGGAATTCAGACTGTCACTGTGAATGTTGAATATGCTGATGACATTAAGATTGTATCTCTGTTGGAGCTGATATCTGCTGTAATGGCTGTCTCCCACTTGATCCTGGGTATTTGCACGTGTTGGGTTAGATCGACGCATGGTAGACTGGCAAACTTTAGGTTAGTGTCCTACAGAGGAACAAGAACAAGAGTGACACACATGAGTGTCATTGGATAGAACCGAGAAAAGAAAAGAGGACAAACTAGGCAAATAAGGAACAAGAACAAGAGCGGCATACACATGTGCTGCTAGACAAAAGCAGAGAGAGGACAAGCTAGGAAAAAAAGAGGCCCAATGGATTTCCCAGGAAAAACTGGGAGAAAGAGCAAAACCCCTGAGGTTCAGTATCCTCGGAGCCTATAGGCTCAAACACGGTAAGGTCGGCTATTCTAGGGTGTGCACGTGTGTGTGTGGGCTGCCTCCTGTGTGTTGATGACAATGTTCCCATTGTCAATCAAATCCTGGACAGCATTCCGGAGAGTAAAACACTTGTTTGTCGAATGTGCACAAGTGCGATGGAATTGGTAGAACAAGTTAGCTATATACCACCTAGGAAGCGGGTCCGGTGGTGGATGAACCTCCAATAGCTTTAGGAATGGCACAACTTTGGGATAGATGTCGCTCAACGAATCCCCGAGTGGGGTGAAGTCTCTTTCCTTATGGCAAGGCTGCCTCTGCTGTTGTTGCTGCCCTTGCTGAACTGGCACGACACAACATGTCAGTTCAACGGTGGTGTGTGGATGTGTAATGCGTAGTGATTTAGATGCTGGTGAGGATAAGGATATGGATGCTGGTGTTGTGCAATTTAAGTCACATTTGTGCAAATATTTGAATTCTCAGGGTTTAATTTGTAATTCAGACAGAGAAACATGCATTCAAGGTTATTTTAATGAAGCTCAGGGGTTTAAATGCAATTTAACAAGAGAAAATTTCAGTAAACTTCAGGGTTCTTTATGCAAAAATGTTGGACATTAATGCATGAAAAGATATTCAAGGGGGTCTTTATCAAACTTTTAAGCCTGGAAAACATTAATAGGAAAGCTCAGGGGGCACATTGCAATATTTTAAGTTCAAACTTTATTCAAACGATTTAAAAAAATGTGCAGGGACCTAAAAGTAAGGGAAAGGACATATTGGTATGAAAATAAGGACCTAAATGTAACAAAACAAAAGTTTTAGAAATTTAATCAAAGAAAACTCATTTTTATTTTTAAAAAGAAAAAGAAACGACGGCTGCTAGCGACGGAACTCCGTCGTCGACAACCACCAAAGAGGCTTCCAGAGGCCATCCCATGGCTTGATCCAAGATCAGACCTCATGGGAAGCAAGAAGGGAAGAGGAGAAGATGATCCAACGGTCTGGATCGAAGATCTAACGACAGGAGTGGGCTACCCGTCCCCCTCGCCGTCAGGACACTCCAGTGACGGTGCCGGAGAAGAAGGAGGCTGCTGTAGGGCTACGGTGCATGATCTAGGGGTCCAGGAAGCTTCAGAACGTTGAGAAGAGCATTTCCCCTCTTCTAGAAGTGAAATTGGGACACTTCCCCCATCCTTGAACCAAGCTCACCGTTGACGTGATCCAACTCCAGTGAGCTCGACTGCGGTGGCTGTCTAGGGCACGTGGCTTGGATCTGAAGGCTCCGGAGCACTGGAGGTATGTCGTGGAACGTTTTTGGAGGCTTGAAGAGGCATGGCGGGGCTGAAGGCACGTGATCAACCGTTGGTTTCAATCGTCTTCTCCGGCCATGATGACGATGTGCAACTCCGGTGGTCTTCTAGTGGAAGCTTCCGCAGTGACTGGAACGGCGTTTTGATGGGGAGAAAAGCATGAGGGAGGTCTGGGAAATAGGTTCCAACGCTCTGGGGCTCGAATCAACCAGTGGATTCGCGTCCCCATCTAGGCCACCGGAAAATCGCTCCGATGAGGCTTGGGACTTCATTTTCGACCACAGGAGACCTTTGGACCTGTTGGAATCGATCAAGGAAGATAGGGGGAGACCTAGGAGATCATTTTGGACGTAAATGGAGGTCTGTAGAAGGTGTACCTGGTCTAGCAGTGGAGTTGATGGTCGAAGCTCACCGAAGGCCGCCGGAGCTCACCTGAGATGACTGGAAACTCAGAATTCTCCCCTCCACGAGCTTCCTCCTTGCTCTAGGATCACTCTGGTAGCCTTGGTTGGGAGAAAAAGCTTTTGGAAGCTCTTCTCTCAATTTTCCCAAAAGTCCCCTTTTCACCTGCAAATGGAGCTATTTATAGGATTCCAAATGGCTTGGTTGGTTGTCATGATTATAGTGGAAGGTGGTTAAGAAGAGGTGGGAAGTGGTTAAATTTGTTGGAGAGAAGTGGGAAGTAGTTAAGTTGGTTAAGAAGTGGTGGGAATTGGTTAAGTTTGTTGGAGAGAGTGGGATGTAGTTAAGTTTGTTGGAGAGAAGTGGGAAGTAGTTAAGTTGGTTAAGAAGTGGTGGGAAGTGGTTAAGTTTGTTGGAGAGAAGTGGGAAGTAGTTAAGTTGGTTAAGAAGTGGTGGGAAGTAGTTAAGTTGGTTAAGAAGTGGTTAAGTTTGTTGGAGAGAAGTGAGAAGTAGTTAAATTGGTTAAGAAGTGGTGGGAAGTGGTTAAGTTTGTTGGAGAGATGTGGGAAGTAGTTAGAGTTGTTTTGACTGTTACATGAGTTTGTTAGATTAGTTAAGATGTAGTGGAAGTTAGTTAGGTTGTTGCGGTTTGACTTAGAGTTTGACTTAGGTTTTAGGGTTTGGATTATGGTTTTGATTTTAATTTAGGTCTTAAACTAGGCTTTAATGTTTGGATTATGGTTTTGAAATTAATTTGGGTCTTAACCTAGTGTTTAATGTTTGGATTAGGGTTTAACCTAGGTTTTAGAGTTTATTGGTATTTTAGGATTTTTTTTCTAGGGTTTCTAGGGTTTTATGTTTTTTTTTTGTATTTTAGGGTTTTTTTTGAGGTTTTATGATATGGTTTTGTATTTTAGAGTTTTATTTGGTTTTGTTTCTTGGTTTTTTAGAATCCTGTTAGGGTTTGGTCCATTTGCAAGCATATTGGGGTGTCTACGCATACCAACATCAAGAGAATCAAAAATGCGATTGACTCAAATCATTGGAATCATGGAAAACATCGTAGAAATCTAAAAGGACAAATTGCAAAGAAGTCTATGCAAAACGGCCAAATGGTGACATATGAAGAAAATTACATGAACTGACGATGTTTTTTGAGAGAATGGCTTAGGAAACCATACCAACCTTAAGAGAATAAAAAATGCGATCGACCCAAATCATCAGAATTAGGGAAAATGTCATGAAAATAAACAACGAGAAAATAATCCGCAATTGGGCCAATCTGGGCTATTTGCTCAATTAATGTATGCCCTCGGGCAATGAAATCCAAATCAAATCACAAAAATCCAAAAAATGTGGAATAAAGGGAATCACATTAAATGTCAAGCGAAAAATCCACGGAAAAACAAAGAATGCAGGCTTATCCATAAAGGATGGAATCATATGCAAATATAATAAAAACTATGCAAAATGCATGAAAATGTAGCTAAATGTTTAAAAGATGCTGAGGAATGATTTAGACAAAGATTATGCATGACTTAGTGCACAAATAACATGCATGTGCATGAATTGACAACATGAGGGCAATTAGGTAATTTCACATGACTAAGTGTGATAAATATATACATTTGCATGATGCATGGTCTAATATATGCAAACATTTATTCAAAATGTTATTTACAAGAAAACTTTATGGAAACAAGGTTTTAAATATAAGAAAATAATGTAAACATGGTAAAGGACAAGTGTAGGGACCAAAGTGCAAAATTCACAACAGAATAGCAAATCCAATTGGAAAACTTCACAAAAATCAGAGAACAAAAGACTATCACATGAATCATGGTGAAAATATATTTTGGTGAGAAGTGGATGTTGAAAAATCACATATTTGCAATTTGAAGAAATCTACGGACTAAAATGCAAAACCCACAAAAAGATGGCAATCATGGTTGAAAACTGTCCAAAACCTTTCATGCTAAAGCTCAGTGTAGGATACTAAGGCTTCTCTAGAGGAGGGGTGAATAGAGAATTTCAGGTTTTAACTTAGTCTTTAAAAATTAATATGCAAACTTGAGAATTTTAAAGATTAATCACAAAGACATTCAATCACAAATACTTAGAGGATTTATAGTGGTTCAGCCAACCCCGGCTTAGTCCACTCCTCAAGTTCCCCACTTGAGACTTAACCCTTATATTCAATAACTAGAATATTACAAGCTACAAATTTACCTTGTTTGTAACCTTGAATCACAATTTTCTTCTCCTTCCAGGAGAACCTCAGAATGCTTGAAGGCAAGAGAGAACTTTGAGCACTTTGTGATCTTGCTCTTGCTTGACTGAATGAAGGTTGAAGCTCTTTGTGCTTGAA
>JAMKQA010024270.1:0-33884 GCA_024699735.1 Posidonia australis
GCCTAGAAAGACCGAGTTTTCTCGGGCGCATGGGGGTGCCTAACCTCTTCCCCATGCGTAACCAGAATCCTTACCCTTTCTCTGGCCCACATTCATCTAGCATTATCCATTAGGCACGGATCACACATGCATTCTGCATTTTGTTTTGTTTAGTGATTTTCTTGCGTTTGTTTTGGTTTTCCTCATCTTTCCATTAAAAGACTAGGTGACGACTCCTTTCCTTATCCTTTTGTCTTCCCTTTGGTGTTTCTGGATCTTGTCTCTTCCTCCAGATTTACCATTTTCGTTGTGACCATATCGGATCTCCCCGTGTGTTTCCGCACACCAGAGTAGGTTTGGTGAACCGCACCTAGGGGTTCCACGGGCATGGTCACAAAACTCAAAGGCCTCATTGGGACTGATCAGGAAATAGGTTCTAGGATGAGGGTACAATGGTCTATGCATGATTGATCGATTACAATAGAGTGGAAAAGTTAGACAAACCAACAAACAAAGCTTCTGATTTTACTGACATAATAGCAGTGCACCAGCTTGGTGTGCCACATTGGTCCTCAAGAATGGTGAGCCGATGAGTTGTGCCAATTAGTTATACCTAGCATAATCAGAGTTTTGTTTGCTTGATTTGGGCCAACTTCTAGAATGCAAGACCACCTCATGGGCTTGGGTTTGTGAATTAGGCTAGGTTAGGAAGCTAGGTAGGTTTTGGTAATGGGAAATGGGGGTTGATCTATCACGTTCAGAACAAGTCCTATCGAAAGAATCTGCTTGCAAGTAACTTCAAAATCGTGGTGTCTGCATGTTCAAAACCATTATTTTCACAAAAGCTTTTGAAATATTTGTTTTCAAATTCACCACCATGATCACTCCTTATTTTAATAATTTTTAAATCCTTTTCATTTTGAATACTTTTACAAAACTTTTGAAACTCATTCAAGGCATCAAATTTATTCGCCAAAAACAAAACCCATGTGAAGTGAGAAAATCATCAACGATCACAAAAGCATATCTTTTTTCACCAAAACTCAAGGTTCTACTATGACCAAACAAATCAAGATGAATCAATTCTAATGGTTTGGTTGTAGAAATCATATCTTTGGATTTGAAAGAGGTTTTGAATTGTTTTCCAAATTGACATGCATCACAAAGTTTATCCTTTTTGAAATCAAATTTTGGTAAACCAATAACAAGATTATTTTTGGGTAATTTTGATAGGTGACCCATACTAGCATGGCCAAGTCTTCTATGCCATAACCAAATTTTGTCATTTGAAGTAGCAAGAGAGGATATAATCTTATTTGGTTTATAAGAGATTTTTATTTTATACACATTATTTTTCCAACTTCCAATAAATGTTTCTTCATTTGTCTTAGAGTCAAGTATATTGCATTCCTTTTTATCGAACATTACTTTGTATCCGATGTCACATAATTGACTAATACAAATTAAATTGTGCTTCAAGCCGTCTACTAATAATACATTTTCGATATAGGGATTGTCAAGATTACCTACATTCCCGATACCGACTATTTTTTCTTTTGCATTATCTTTAAATATGACCATTCCTTCTTTTGAATTCAATGTGCACAGGAGATTGTTGTCTCTGGTCATGTTGCGAGAGAAACCACTATCAAGGATCCATTTTGATTTTATCATGTTCCTACAATATGAGATGAGAGCATTATTTTAGGTAACCATATCATAGTAGGACGAGTCTTATGCATAATTTTTCCATTTCATCCTTTGGAACCCATTTTGATTGATTTTGTCTTTTTACAACAAACACGTATTTTTCCTTTGTTGTTGTTGTTATGAATCCATTCTCATATGATATGTCTTGAAAATTTGAGAACCCTAAGACATGTTTATACAAAGATGATTTTTGGCTTGAGAGTAATCTATCAAGATTTTCTTTTCCTTTCAGGAATTTTGTTACAATATTAAGTAAGTCATTACTTTTGCATTTTAGAGTAGCAATATCTTTTTCAAGAATTTTTATTTTATGTTTCATATGATCTATACTCATGTTCAATTCAATGGTCTTATGGTCTAGCTCTTCTTTTTCATATATTAATTTCTTTCCTTCAGTGATCAATTCTTCATTTTCTTTTGTCAAATGATTTTTGTGTTGAGTTGATTTTGTTTTTAAGCTCTTGTATTTTGTATATAACTCATTAAATGCTTCTAGAAGTTCTTCTGTGTTAATTTTATCATTGTTTGGTGATGGCTCATCTTCTTGTGTCATGAAACACATGTTTGCACTTTCAATATCGGATAATGATTCTTCGTTAGAAGAAGAATCGCTTTCATCCCATGTTGCTTGGAGTACTTTCTTCTTGATTCTTTTATCCTTTTTAAAAGTTTTCATTTTTAATAAGGGACAATCTGTTTTAAGGTGTCCTGGTTTATTGCATTTGAAACACAAGGGTGCTTCATCTTTATCTTTATTTTTCTCTTGAAATTTTCCCTTTCTCTTTTGAAACTTTCCTTGTTTTATGAATTTTTTAAATCTTATAGTGAGGAGTGTGATATCTTCATCTTATCGTCCTCATATTCTTTTGAATCAGTAGTGATTTATAAGGTTATATTTTTCTTATTGGAAAGTCCTTTTTCAATTTCTTTTTCCTTCATTTGAACTTCTTATGATGTTAAGTTGCCTATGAGATCCTCTAATGAATAATTTGAGAGGTAGTTTGCCTCTGCAATGGCTATAGTCTTTTTCTCCCATTATGGAGTTAAAGGCTTGAGAATTTTTCTCACTAAGTCACTTTGGGAATATCCTTTCCCAAGTGATTGGAAAGAGTTGGTTATCTCACTAAATCTAGTGAACATCTCTCCTATAGTTTTATTTTGTTTCATCTTAAAGAGTTTAGATTTGTGTATAAGCATGTTTATTTCGATTTCCATAACTTGATTTATTCCTTCATGTGTTACTTTCAAATTATGCCATACTTCATGTGAGGTATAGCAATTAGAAATTCTATTGAATTGTTCTTGATTCACAACACAAAAAAGAATATTTTAACCTTTTGCATCTAATTGTGCTATTTTTTTTTGTTCATTATTCCATTCTTTATATGATGACTTGTTATGAGTGAATCCATTGATTACAATATCCTAAAGCTCAAAATTAATTGATTTCAAATAAATAGTCATTCTACATTTCAAATAGTTATAATTTAAACCATCCAAGATGGGGGGCCATTTTATGCTTTGTCCTTCAACAATGTTATTACTCATATAAGCCATATGGTCTAAAAGTTATTTAACCTAGCGCTGATACCAATTGTTGGATCGAACGACTTCTCTAGAGGGGGTGAATAGATAATTTTAATTCTTAATTGCTAATTTAACTATTTGATATGCAAGAAAGGAACTAATTCAAATAAATAACTAGAATTTAAAAGTTAATCTATAAACATGCACAAAAGGAAGTGAGAGTCAATGAAAGATAACACCAAGACGTATAGTGATTCGGCCAGCCCTGACTTAGTTCGCTCCTTGAGAACTTCTTGAGAATTTCCTTAATCTATAACTTACTTGCCTTTGACAAATCCTTCGCCAAACACCACACAAACCCGTAGTGACACTCCTCACAACACAAGAAGTAGTGGACTATTGTTGCTTTACAAAATTGAAGCTCTTTACAACTCCAAGCATACTATTTGATCTCCGAATTAGGTTATGCAAGAATAATAAAGGAAATTCTAGCTCTCTTGCTTTCTAATTTGGCAATGGTTGGGACAAGGCTTGCAATAGCTCTCAAATAAGATTAGAGTGAAGGCAGTAGGCTTGTATGTATTTCTTACACTTAGAGGGGCCCTATTTATAGAAAACATGTGAATAATGCTTGGTGTCTAACGTCTATATTTTTTGTCTAACGGTTACAGGTTCGGTATGCCAAAATAAAATGGTCGACCAAAAAACTATAATGGTCGAGTATTTTGGTAGATCAATAAATTTCGGTGTGTTATTTTTAGTCACTTGTCTAAATATTTTCATTTTGACCAAATTTCAGTATACTAGTAAATCTTGGTATGTCGAAAATGACCTTGAACCAAATAGTTGTGATTTTCTAAAAATTCCTAGTTGGGCTCGTGGGTAATCCTTTCTTCCTAGGGTTTTGGAGATTATTGGGAGATCATTACCTACATCCTAGGAGTACACCCAAAAATACATCAACACGTTTTACAAAATATTCATCAAATATTTCTAATCCTTGATTCCTCCTTTTGTTCTTGAGAGAATCTTCATGAGTTTTCCTCCTTGCCTCCTTCTCTTCTTATCCATAAGATCTTCCATGAAATGTTCTTTACAGCAAACAAACTAAACAACATTTCTCAAATAATCATATTAGCACAAATTTGTCATTATTAAAATTAAATATGTAGAGGAAAAGGATTGCAATGGAGTGAGTGAGTGTGTTGTATCTTTCCTTCTTGTCCTTGTAACCAAGGAGTTCTATTAATGATATTAAAAAGGGGGCATTTCCTATATCTTGAGCGTTCCACTTGTGTGTGTGTGTGTCTCTGTGTGTGTGCCAACCAGTGTGCAAGTTATCAAGGATGTATCACTTATGTCTAGATACCTTAGATCAAGTGAAAAGCCAAGGAGGAGGCTGAATTGAGAGTGGATTCCCAAGCCATCTCAGTGTCGCACACTGCACTTCTCATGAATCCAAGAAAAAAGGTGTGACACATTGGCAATCTTGTGTCTGGTCTTCTTTAGGGTAATAAATGCCATGCTATTGCATGGGAATCAATCTCTTAACCATATGTAGAAGGTGGACTTGAGTTGAGATGCATCCATGACCACTCCTGAAGTTAAACTAGATCATGCATTTGGTGTTTATTAATGATTTTTTTATATATATAAGTCCTTTTAAACTCTATTGCAAAAGTATAACTTTCTCCAACGTTTTTACAAATTTATGGCTTTAGAGGTGATCAGGGTGTTGGATCCTAACCTAGCAAGGTAAAATCCAAATAAGATCAAGTGTAAATTGTAACAACCCACCTCGAGTTGTTACCACTCAACTTAGTCACCTTTTTTAAAAAATTTATTTACATTAACTCTAAAACTGAATCCAATTATAAACAATATAAAGAAAACAGGATTAACTAAAATAAAATTATAACTACTAAATACTCACCAGGATCCCTAATGTGTGGTAGAATGACTCCAATTCTTCATGCACTAGTAACTCCTACTCCTATCCAGCACCTAAGAGAAAAACATCAAACAAAACATATATGAGTGACCGCTAAAAGGTTACCGAGTACACACCTCACCCATACACATGCACACACACACTTTAACACCCCAGTTCTTGGGCACGCTACCGAATTACAGTATCATAAGTAAAATTACACTAATTACAGTAAAATTAAATAACTGTAACTAAGGCTCACCTCTAGGAAACAATGTACAGCTAGGATCTCCTATTCAGGCACCGAAACTCGACTGCACACGATTTGCACCTAAAAACCAAACCAAGCACGCGTGAGTGACATCTAAGTCACCCAGTACGTGTCCCAAACACACAAACAACAAAATATGACAAAATTACTAAAAACACAGCTTTTAGTTTATAAAACTTGGTTTTCCTTTTGAATGTCCATTTTAAAACATCATTTCTTTTTTTCTTTGAAATCACTTAGGAATTTGCTCCCAAAACTATGCTTTTCTCAAAAATTCACTTTTTCTTTTTTTTTTAACATTTGGAAATTCGTTTCCAAAACCGTATTTTCCCAAAACTCATCTTTTCTTTCTCTTTTATACTTTTTCAAAACCATTCTCATATTTTGAGAAATCCACATTTTCGACCAAATCTAGCCTAAAACATAATGCCTCTCAGGCTCAAAACCAAAATCACAAACATTGGCTGGTAACTGGTTAAAACACAATTCATATTTGTTTCTAGTATTTTAGGACCATTCACAAGTCCAATCCTAGCCAAACCATTTTTCTTTTTCATTTCTAGAGATCACATACTTTCCTTTTCATTTCCACTTTTCTTATTGATGTTACCTTGATCAGGGGTAACTAATCACACAAGCTGTAGGTGAGGACACCATTTCCCCTACCTCCCTGCACTACTGCGGGAAAGTTCCTCGTGCGGGAGGACATCGCCCCGGCCCAATGGCCTCAATTTCTTTTTTTTAAATGCATGGGGATACATCTTTATCTGATATCCCATCGGTGACCCGAACAACTAGGTTCAATAACCTAGGCTCAGGCTACACCGTCACGAGCTCGATGACTCGAACAACAAGGCCCATATACCCAGGCTCAGCCTACACCGTCTCATGCTCAGCAACCACAGTCGTATCTGACAATTGGTTTCGTTGGAGCCTCATACTCTTACCACATTGTCGACACCAACTCCTGTGATCCCTCAACACATTATTAGTGTTTTATTTTCAAAACTCTTTAAGTTTTCCTTTCCAAAATCATTTTCATCTCATTCTTTTTGTTGCAGGGACTTGTCCCAAGCAACACATGACCCTATATTGGGGTCCCAACTCAATTCATTTAAAATCATATTTTAAAATCATAAATTGGGACTCATGCCCAAAAACCACACATTTAATCACTTTAATTCAATCTTAGGGCTTTAACCCAAAACCATCCCCAAATACACTTATTTGGGTTCCATATTCCTCCATGACATTTACATGAGAAAAACACCACTAACACACTCATTGTCCATTTAAAACCTTTATTTCCATCATTTATGCCCATTTATACATATAGGCCATGGGATAAAAACGGTAGACTGAATTAAGATTCAGTATACCAAAAACCACTAGTTTGGTATATCAAATATTTTCAGTATACCGAAACCTCCTGTTTCGGTCGACCAATGGGTTTCGGTCTACCGAAACTGAACACCTCTTTTCAAACCGACAGGGATTCGGTATGCCGAATCCAGTTTGGCATGTCGAATCTCCCGTGTTCTGTACACAACCCTTACCAATAACCATTCGTTCGTTGGAAGTGGGAGTCTCCAACGGACTCCTCAAACAAGCATCATAAAACACAAATAAATCATGGGATGTAGACCCTTGAGTCTACTTCAAAACCCCTCAAACCATTCATCAATTCGTTAACTATGCAATTCATACGAAAATCACAAAGGGGTGATGCTGATTAACATCTACTGTAGCTTACATCCCTAAATCTCGTATAGCCCTATCAATTTCCATCCTAACCGCATGATAACTACATATTCATGCTATTTATCACATTCTCATCAGTTCTACTATTTTTCAATGATTTTACATGCAATTATTCTCTATTTTCATGCATTTAGCATATCAAGTTATAAGAAGAGAACGGAGGAGAAGAGAGATCGCGTACCTCCTCCAGTGAGCTTCCCCCAACTCGGGTAAGCCTCTCCAGCCCCGACAAAGCTCATGATGGCGGTGCCCTCAGCTCAACCCTCCTCCTCACCCTCTGGCTCGTCCACCGTTCCTCTTTTCCTTCTTTCTCTCCTAGTTTCCTCCCATTGTTGCCTCCTTCCTTTTATCTCCTCCTCCTCCTGCATGGTGCCAGCCACCCATCACGTCAGAAAAGAAAGGGAGGCATGGGCCATGGCTGTGGTGGCATGGGTAGGGAAGAAGAGGAAGAGGACAAAGATGGGGGAAAGGCTCGTGAAGGAGGGGGAAAAGAAGAAAGAAAAGAAAAAAGAAAAGACAGACATGTGAACCGAGGCGACCATGCATCCTCAAATCAAACTCCACATTGGTTCCAAATCACAATCATAAGAAACAACAAATTACCCATTAATAAACTATTTATACAATATTACAATTAATTACATGGTTTACAATTAATATGGATAATCAGGCCTAGGTGTCATATCCTACCCCCTTAAAAGAATTTCGTCCTCGAAATTCAGTTCTAGTAAAACAAGTAGGAGTACTATCTCGCGCTCCCTGGTAGCTTCCTCTGTACCATGGTGTTGCCACTGAACTAACACCAATGGAATCACTTTATTTCTGAGGACTTGCACTTTTTGTCCCGTATCTAAATTGCATTATCAACCATGGATAGGTCCTCCCGCGGCTTCTCTGGCTACACCGGTACACCTGGGACACATCAGCCAAACACTTCCTCAACATAGATACATGAAAGGTGTTGTGTACACCAGCCAACTCTGGAAGTAGATCTAGTCTGTAAGCCACCTCAACAACCCTCTTGGTAATCTGGTACAGTCTGATGTATCTTGGGCTCAATTTTCCCCTCTTCTTGAACCGCATCACACCCTTGGTTGGCGACACCTTTAGGAAAATGAAGTCTCCTACCTTGAATTCCAGAGGTCACTGCCTCCTATCAGCATAGCTCTTCTACAGGCTTTGGGCAAATGACAGCCTCTTCCTGATTAGATCTACCTTGCCCTCATATTGCTGTACGATCTCAGGCCCAACCATCTGTCTCTCACCCACCTCACTCCAACAAGTGGGTGTCCTACAGGGTCTGCCATATAATGCCTCGTATATTGCCATACCAATACTCGCGTGGTAACTGTTATTATATGCAAACTCAATCAGAGGTAAGTGATCCTCTCAGCTACCACCAAAGTCCAAGGCGCAGGCCCTCAGCATGTCTTCTAGTGTTTGAATGATCCTCTTTGTCCAGCCATCTATCTAGGGTTGGAAGGCAGTACTAAAGTTCAGCACCGTACTGAAAGCCTCCTGTAGAGTTCCCCAGAACCTCGATGTGAACCTCATGTCTCTATCAAACACAATAGACACTAGGACACCATGCAATCTCACAATCTCTGCCACATACAACTCTGCCAGCTTTGCCAAAGGAAGATTCACCCTCGTTGGCAAGAAATGTGCCGATTTTGTAAGGTGATCCACTATCACCCAAACTATATCATTCTTTCTTCGGGTCCTTTGGCAAACCTGTCACAAAATCCATTGACACATTTTCCCACTCCACACTGGCACATCCAGACACTGCAAAGTTCCTTCAGGCTTCTAGTGCTCTATTTTCACCATCTGGTAGGTTGCACACTTCGCCACATACTCAGTAATCTCTCTCTTCATCCCAGGCCACCAGAAATTCCTCTTTAGGTCTTTGTACATCTTGGTGCTTCCTGGATGTGTGGTGTATCTAAAGCGGTGGGCTTCATACAGGAAATTGTTCTTAATTTCCTCTATTTGAGGTACATATAATCTCAGATCATACCTCAACCCACCATCTACCCCGACTGAAAAGTGAGGGGAAGTACCAGCTTCCACCTTCCTCCAGATATCTGATACAAAAGAATTATATTGCTAAGTTGTGACAATCGCCTTGATCATCCTCGAGCGAACAGACAAATTGGCCAACAACACTCTAGCAGTTCCCTAAGGCTGTCTCTGAAGCCTGCACTCCACTAGTCCCTTTAACAATTTCCATTCACGGATCATCAGGCTAGCCACGACATGAGTGTGTCTACTCAGAGCATCTACAACCACATTTGCTTTCCCTGGGAGGTATGACAAACTGAAGCCATAATCTTTGATGTACTCCACCCAGTGCCTCTTTCTCAGGTTCAAATCCTTCTAAGTAAAGATGTATTTCAAACTCTTATGATCTGTGTACACCTTAAACTGCTCACCATATAAATAATGCCTCCAAATCTTCAAGGCGAACACAATAGCTGCCATCTCTAAATCATGGGTGGGATAGTTCTTCTCATGATCTTTCAACTAGCGCGAGGCATACGCCACCACCCTACTATACTGCATCAACACACACCCCAAACTGGTAGCAGAGGCATCACTGTAGACTGTGAAACCGCCACTCCCAAAGGGCAAAGTCAAGACTAGGGCTGATACCAGACGAGCCTTCAACTCATTGAATCTCTCCTCGCACTACCAATCCCAGGCAAAGTGCACTTCCTTTCTCGTCAGTCTGGTCAACAGTGCAACAATCTTGGAGAAATCTTAAATGAATCTCCTATAATATCCTGTCAGGCCAAGAAAACTTTTAATCTCATTTACTATTTTCTGTCTGGCCCAACTGCTCACAACCTCTACTTTGGCTGAATCTACCTTGATGCCTTCCCCTGAAATAATATGACCAAGGAAGGACACCTCCTCCAGCCAAAACTCGCACTTGGAGAACTTAGCATAAAGCTAATGTTGCCTTAAAGTCTCTAGTACGATCCTCAAATGCCTCCGGTGAGTCTGAACATTCGAAGAATACACCAAAACGTCATCCACAAAGATGACCACAAACTTATCTAGATAGGGCCTGAATACCCTATTCATCAGGTCCATAAAAGTAGCTGGAGCATTCATCAACCTGAATGGCATAACCAAAAACTCATAATGTCCATAACGGGTGCGAAAGGCTATCTTTTGTACATCTGGCTCACTGATCCACAACTGATGGTATCCAGATCTCAAATCTATCTTTGAAAACACTGATGCTCCCTGCAATTGGTTGATCAAATCGTCGATCCTGGGCAGTGGATATTTGTTCTTTACAGTGATCTGGTTCAACATCCGGTAGTCTATACATAGCCGAATTGAACCATCCTTCTTCTTAACAAACAGAACTTGTGCTCCCCAAGGTGAACACTAGGATGAATGAATTCCTTATCCATCAGTTCCTGTAGTTGGTTCCTAAGTTCCCTTAATTTAGTAGGTGCCATCCTGTACGAAGCCTTGGAAGTAGGACCTGATCTCAACACTAAATCAATCACAAACTCCACTGCCCTATGCGGTGGTATGCTAGGCAATTCTTCTGGAAAAACATCAGGATATTCTCGCACCACCAGCAAGTCATGAATCTCAACCACAGGCGAAGTAGAAATTGTCACACAGGCCAAATAGCCCACACTACCTCTTTCTAGATGATGATAGGCCTTGATAGCAGAAATCACTTTTCTGGGCTTACTCGATCTTGTGCGTTGTACTACAAACCAACCTTGGCCTGGGCACCCTACCAAAACTCTCCTTTTGGCACAATCTATCACGGTTGAATGCTGTGCCAACTAGTCCATTCCCAGGATAACATCATAATCCTGCATGTCTATCAGAATCAAATTGGCTTGAAAATTCCTATCCCCTAGTTGAATATCAACTAGTCTCAAATACCTCCATGCTAGACTGTATTCTCCCGATGGAGTGACTACATCCAGGTGGAATGCCAATCTGGCTGGCCTAGTCCCGATCTCAGAAGCAAACGATTCAAAGACAAAAGAAAATTAACTCCCAAAGTCGAACATGACTCAGGCCATCCGATCAGCCACAAGAAAAGATCCTATCATCAACACATCATAACCATAATCATAACCATAATAAAAGATAAGGTTGATCACAGATAGGGTCCATTATTACAGCATAGGATTTAACTCATACAACCATGCTAGTTCTCACCTTCTACCACATCTCCAGATTTACCAGCATCTAGGGCAGCAATGGAGAACACTCTCCCCTTGGTAGGCGGACGTACCTCTCCTGCTGGCTTTGGCTGACTGGGACAGTCCTTCAAGTGGTGCCCAGACTTCCCACAGTTGTAGCATACTACACTATCCAAGCTCCTCTGCGTGTGCCAACACTGCGATGCTACATGCCCCTTCTTTCCACAAACGTGCCATGGTCCCCCCTATGGGCCGATACTAGACCCTGCATGGTTGAAACCCACACTCTCTTCTCTACCAGATGTAGGTTGTTGCTTCCACTTCTTCCCAGAGCTACCAGAAATTCTAGGACTTGGTGCTCCAGTCACTAACGGTCGAGAAATGGAGGGTCGAGAGACAGAAGGTCGAGAGACAGACTTCTCCCCTTTTCCTTCTAAGGATACTCTTTCTGGAACAGCCTACGATCATCCTCATAGCATCTTGCAAGCTCATCAGCATCCGCTAAAGTCTGGCAACTGAAGCCAATAACTATGAATCTCAGTACAGGATTCAGTCCGTCCACGAACTTCTTGGCTCTGTTCTTCTCAGAAACCACAGTCTGAGAGAACTGCTCCAGCCGATGGAAGGACGACTCATACTCGGCCACGGTCTTGTTCCCCTGCTTCAGATTCCTGAATTCTCGATCCAGCTTATCCCTCTCATGCTCAAGGAAAAACCTCTCATAGAATGCCTCTCGGAACTCCTCCCAAGAGATCATCAGCAGGTCCGCATTTGGGAATTTGGTGCGACGCACCGTCCTCCACCACTAATCTACAACACCCTTAAGCTGCAACGCTGCGATCTAGACCCACTTCTCCGCTGGACACTCGATCTCCTCTAGGATCTTCTATAACTCCTGGAACCAAGCCTCACACACCTCTAGTGTGCCACGCCCATCGAAAGTCGACGCGCCTAGCCGACGAAACTTCTTAATCCACGGGTCTCCCTACTACTGCTACTGAAGGACTAGGCGAAACCCCGCATCATCTCGCCAAACACTCATCTCATACCCCTCCATGCACTGCCCTCTCCCGTCTCAAAATTTGGTGCTGGGGCCTTGCCACAACCAAGGCATCGGTGAGACATCTTCCTGCCAGCACAACAACCAAAAAATCAGGTGCACGACTCTCAATTGTGTAGTTCTAAGGAGCCACTAGATCGGACATCACCAAGCTGGTGCACTTGGTGTAACCTTAGCTCTGATAACACTCTATAACTCCTCGGGTCCTTGGTAGGCTACCAAATTACAGTATCATAGGCAAAATTACACTAATTACAGTAAAATTAAATTACTGTAACTACGGATCATCTCTAGGAAACAATGTGCCACTAGAAGCACCTATTCAGGCACTAGAACTCTGCTACACACGATCTACACCTGAAAACCAAACCAAGCACGCGTGAGTGACATCTAAGTCACCTAGTACGCGCCCCAAACACACAAACAACAAAATATGACAAAATTACTAAAAACACAACTTTTAGTTTATAAAACTTGGTTTTCCTTTTAAAAGTCCATTTTAAAACATCAATTTCTTTTTCCTTTGAAATCACATGAGAATCTACTCCTAAAACTATGCTTTTCTCAAAAATTCACTTTTCCGTTTTCTTTTTTTTCAAAACAATTGGAAATTTGTTTCCAAAGCCATATTTTCCCAAAACTCATCTTTTCTTTCTCTTTTATACTTTTTCAAAACCTTTCTCATATTTTGAGAAATCCACATTTTCGACCAGATCCAACGTAAAACATAATGCCTCTCGTGCTCAAAACCATAATCACTAACATTGGCTGGTAACTGGTTAAAACACAATTCATATTTATTTCTAGGATTTTAGGACCAATCACAAGTGCAATCCTAGCCAAACCATTTTTCTTTTTCATTTCTAGAGATCACATACTTTCCTTTTCATTTCCACTTTCTTCTCGATGTTACCTTGATCAGGGGTAACCAGGCACACAAGCAATAAGTGACCTCCCTGCACTGCCGCAGTGAAGTTACTCGTGTGGGACAACATCGCCTTGGCCCATTGGCCTCAATTTCTTTTTTATAAATGCACGGGGATACGTCTTTATCGACTTCCCATCGGTGACCCGAACAACTAGGTTCAATAATCCAGGCTCAGCCTACACCGTCACGAACTCGGTGACCTGAACAACTAGGCCTATATACCCAGGCTCAGCCTACATCGTCTCAAGCTCAGCAACCACAATCGTATCTGACAATTGGTTGTTTTGGAGCCTCATACTCCTACAACATTGTCGACACCAACCCCTGTGGTCCCTCAACACATTATTAGTGTTTCATTTTCAAAAGTCTTTAAGTTTTCCTTTCCAAAATCATTTTCATCTCATTCTTTTTGTTGCAGGGACTTGTCCCAAGCAACACATGACCCTTTACTAGGGTCCCAACTCAATTCATTTAAAATCATACTTTAAAATCATAAATTAGGACTCATGCCCAAAAACCACACATTTAATCACTTTAATTCGATCTTAGGGCTTTAATCCAAAACCATCCCCAAATACACTTATTTGGGATTCAAATTCCTCCATGAAATTCTCATTGAGAAAACACCACTAACACATACTCATTGTCCATTTAAAACCTTTATTTCCATCATTTATGCACATTTATGCATATGGGCTAGGGGATAAAAACGGTAGAACGAATTATAATTCGGTATACCAAAAACCACTAGTTTGGTATATCGAATATTTTCAGTATACTGAAACCTCCTATTTCAGTCAACCGATGGGTTTCGGTCTACCAAAATCGGACACCTCTTTTCAAGCTGACAAGGATTCGGTATGCCGAATCTCCTGTGTTCTATACACAGCCCTTGCCAACAACCATTCGTTTGCCGAAAGTAGGAGCCTTCAGCGGACCCCTCAAACAAACATCATAAAACACAAATAAATAATGGGGTGTGTGACCATGCCGGTGGAACCCGACACGGCTCCCCTTACCGGTGCGTGGAAGCACACAAGGATTCCTGATACGGTCAAGGCGAAGATGGTGAATCCGGAGAAGAAGACTAGACTCGGATACACCAAGGAAAGATAAGAAAAGAAAAGGAACGAAGTCGCCACCTAGTCTTCTAATGGAAAGACGAGGAAAACCAAACACGAAAGAAAACCATGAAGAAAACAAGATGAAGAAAACATGTATGCTCCGTGCCTAATGGACGTAGTGCACAAATCAATGCGGGCTAAAGAAAGGGTAAGGATTCTTGTTACGCATGGGGAAAGGGTTAGGCACCCCCATGGCCCGAAGAACTCGGTCTTTCTAGGTTTCCTACTTGCAAAATGGTCTATTGGGTGTGTGCTTGCCTATTTTGAATGCGTATGCTAAAGATGACTGAAAAACATGCTAAATCAAAGATAAGAAAAGAATAAAAGGAAAAATGATAATCCGAGGGACAAATGTAGGCATTGAGACTGCCACTTTACTATAAGCCTGTGGGCGATGAGGAAAATCGTGAAAATCGAGAAACTCTAAGGAAGCGTCACGTAAATCAGCGAAAACTCAAAGAAATCCAAGAAAATCAAATTGGAGAAAATAATCCTTATTCAGGACAATGTCGGCATTGTTAAGCCTGTTAATTTACGCCCTCAGGCGATGGAAAGCCAAATCAAATCAAAAACACGAAAGTCAAAAGAAATCCAAGAAACGATGGGAAAACCAAGCTTGAAATGAGTTAGAAATGCGTGCACGATGAAGGTGGAAGGCACGAGAAAATATGCACGAAAAAGTACAAAAACATGTGCATAATGCATGTGTGAATGTAGAAATGTAAAATCCAGGAGTTTTGCGTAAAATTCCCAAATTCTGAGTGAAAACTGAAATTCTGAAGCTAAATCATCAAAAATACATAAAAAAGCACATTTCCTGTAATTTTGAAGAAATCTAGGGTCAAATGTGTAAAACTATGTATTTTTTAGTCAAATTGAAGATTCCTAAGGGTCAAAATGCAATTTTGCCATTAAAACATGTATTTAATGCAATTCTATGGATATTCAAGGTAAAATATGCAAGAAAAAAGACTCCATGTTTGAAATCAGGAAGTTCTAGGGACAATTCTATAATTTTACCCTAGAAAACATGCATTCAGTGAGAAATCTGTGCAATTCAGGGGCTAAAATGCAATTTAGGTCACATTTGAGCAAATATTTAAATTCTCAGGGTTTAATTTGTAATTTTGACAGAGAAATACATATTCAGAACTATTTCAACAAAACTCAAGGTTTTAAATGCAATTTAATCAGAGAAATATGCATTCAAAATTATTTTCATGAAACTTAGGATTTTAAATGCAATTTTTGAACATATTTGAGTGAATGTTTGAATATCCAAGGTTTAATTTGCAAATTAGACAGAGAAATATGCATTCAGAACTATTTCAACAAAGTTCAGGATTTTAAATGCAAAACTTCTAGACTTTAATGTGTGAAAAATAACTCAGACGATCTTTGTCAAACATTAAAGCATGAAAGGCATTAACAAGATTATTCAGGGGCACATTTGCAATATTTTCAAATCAAACTTTATTCAAATGATTTAAAAAAACATTACAAGGAACTAATTGCAAGAAAAATGACCTACTTGTAAGAAAATAAGGACCTAAATGTAAGAAAACAAAAAGTTCAGAAGTTGTTTAAAAGAAAACTTATTTTTTTTATTTTTTAAAAAAGAAAAGGAATCGACGGCCGCCGGCGACGGAACATTGCCGTCGACCACCGCCGGGGATGCTCCTCCGGAGCATCCCAAAGCCTGATCGAAGATCAGAAAGCACAATGAAAAAGAGGGGAGGAGAAGAAGAGGATCTGGAGGTCTGGATCTAGGGTTCAATGGCTGGAGTGAGCCTCCCACCTCCCTCGCCGTCGGGACAGCTCCGGTGATGGCGCAAGAGAAGAAGGAGGTGCTCGAGGGCCACAGTGTGTCGCTCAGGGGTCCAGGAAGCTTGGAGGCAACGAGTGGAGCATTTCCTCTCTTCCAGAAGAAAGAATGAGACACTCCTCCCATCCTCAGACCTCGCTCGCCGTTGACGCGATCAAACTTCGGCGAGCTCGACTGTGGTGGCTATCCAGGGCTTGAGGCTTGGCTTCAATGGCTCTAGAGTGCTAGGGGCGCATCATGGTGTGTTTCTGGATGCTCAGAGAGGCACGGAGGACTGGAGGCACGCGATCAGTCACTGTGTTCAGTCTTCTTCCCCGGTGATGGAGAAACGTCATGACTCCAGCGACCAGCTTCTAGAGGCTCAGCGAGGTGTTGAAACGGCACGTAGAGGATCGAAAGAGCTTGTGAGAGACTAAGGGAGGAAGATCTAAAGCTCTGGGACACAAATCAACCAATGGATTCTTCCCCCACCTAGGCCACCGAAAAATGGCTCTGACGAAGCTAAATTCCATGATTCCAGCGAGGGAAAGCCTTTGGCACTACTGGGATCACTCGGGGAAGAAGGAGGGAGGCCAGGGAAGCTAAAATGTAGAGAAATTGAGGCTTATGGAGGACGTACTTGGAGTGGCAGTGAGCTTGGCCGTCAGAGCTCGCCGGAGGCCGTCGAAGCTCATCGGAGATAGCTAAAACTCTGATTTCTCTCCTCCACGAGCTTCCTCCTTGCTCCAGGATCACTCTGGTTGATCTGATTGGGAGAAAAAGCTTTGGGAGGCTCTTCTCTCAGATTTTCCAAAATCTCCCTTTCTCACATGCAAATGGGGCTATTTCTAGCCTTCCAAATGGCTTGGTTGGTTGTTATGGTTAGAGTGGAAGGTGTTAAGGTGGTTAAGAAGAGGTGGGAAGTGGTTAAGGTTGTTGGAGTGAAGTGGGAAGTGGTTAAGGTTGTTGGAGTTTGACTTATGGTTTAGGGTTTGACTTATAGTTTAGGGTTTGACCTAGGTTTAGGGTTTTGAATTTGGCTTAGGTCTTAACCTAGGGTTTAAGGTTTGGATTAGGGTTTTGAATTTAGTTTAGGTCTTAACCTAGGGTTTAAGATTTGGATTTGGGTTTTGAATTTAGTTTAGGTCTTAACCTAATGTTTAAGGTTTGGATTAAGGTTTAACCTAGGTTTTATGGCTTATTTAGGGTTTTATTGTTTTGTTTAGTTTTTTAGGATTTTCCTTGGGTTTTTAGGATTTTCCTAGGGTTTTTAGGATTTTTCTAAGGTTTTTAGAGTTTTAGGGGTTTATTAGGGTTTAGCTTGGTTTTTTAGGGTTTTGTTTGGTTTTTAGGGTTTTCCTAGGGTTTTTTGGGTTTTTTAGAGTCTTGTTAGGATTTTATCCATTTGCAAGCATATTGGGGTGTCTATAGATGCCCCTCCCAGAGTGAGGTCGGAGGACAAATGGAACAGTGACCGATGCTCAGGGTTGACAGAGACACCCCACCTCTTCTTACAAGGAAGAGAGATCTGGAGGTGGTGATCAGGGTTGACGAAGATGCCCTGTCCGAAGCTACAAGAAAGAGTTCATCAATGGCAACCAGCTACCATTCAGTGAATGCACAAGAAGTCCTGTCCTGTCTCCCTGAACACCACAGTCAAAGCCAACATCAGAGAAACCAATACAATTGACAAATGCTGACATGTTGACGACCAATCAACTCCTAAAAGACATGACTGGTTATCACACTTGTCGAGAAAAGCACCAGACAAGACTCATGGTGCTTGCCGACCGAAAAGTGACTGGTCACGGAAGTCATCCGGATAGTTCAGGCTACCAGCCCAGAAAGAGGGAAGGAACAAGGAGAATGAGAAATCCATCGAGCATCACAAGTGTTGCCCGGGTAGTTCGAGATACCAGCCAAAAGGAAGGAGGAAGACAATTTGCTTTGATTCTATCCACTCGGAGTGGAACTCAAAACAAAGGGGGGCACAGAGGTTCGTCCGAATGGATCGAACCGCGGATGGGACCATCTAAACTCCGGGCGGTAGTTTATAAAAATGAGATGGAAAAGGGAGGCCTTGAATCGATCCATCAGGATCGGAATTCAAAGGCGAGAGGGGTGGCAATGAGATTCGTCCTAACGGATCGAACCGTTGATGGGACCATCTAGACTCCGGGAGGTAGTCTAGAAAAAAGAGATGGAAAAGGGAGGGCTTGAATCCATCCATCAGGATTGAAATTCAAAGGCAAGAGGGGTGGCACCGAGATTCGTCCTAACGGATCGAACCGCGGATAGGACCATCTAGACTCTGAACGGTAGTCTAGAAAAAAGAGATGGAAACGAGAGGCCTTGAATCCATCCATCAGGATCGAAATTCAAAGGCGAGAGGGGTGGCACCGAGATTCGTCTTGACGGATCGAATCGTGGATGGGACCATCTAGACTCTAGGTAGTAGCCTAGAAAAATGAGATGGAAAAGGGAGGCCTTGAATCCGCCCATCAGGATCGGAATTCTAAGGCGAGAGGGATGGCACCGAGATTCGTCCTGACGAATCGAACCGTGGATGGGACCATCTAGACTCCGGGCGGTAGTCTATAAAAATGAGATAAGAAAGGGAGGTCTTGAATCCGTCCATCAGAATCGGAATTCAAAGGCGAGAGGGGTGGCACCGAGATTCGTCCTGATGGATCGAACTGTGGATGGGACTATCTAGACTCCGAGCGGTAGTCTAGAAAAATGAGATGGAAAAGGGAGTCCTTGAATCCATCCATCAGGATCGGAATTCAAAGGCGAGAGGGGTGGCACTAAGATTCGTCCTGACGGATCGAACCGCGGATGGGACCATCTAGACACCGAGCGGTAGTCTAGAAAAATGAGATGGAAAAGGGAGGCCTTGAATCCATCCATCAGGATCGGAATTCAAAGGCGAGAGGGGTGGCACCGAGATTCGTCCTAACGGATCGAACCGCGGATAGGACCATCTAGACTCTAAATGGTAGTCTAGAAAAAAGAGATGGAAAAGAGAGGCCTTGAATCCATCCATCAGGATTGAAATTCAAAGGCGAGAGGGGTGGCACCGAGATTCATCTTGACGAATCGAACCGTGGATAGGACCATCTAGACTCCAGGCAGTAGCCTAGAAAAATGAGATGGAAAAGGGAGGCCTTGAATCCACCCATCAGGATCGGAATTCAAAGGCGACGGGGGGTGCTTTAAATCCGTCCGTCAGGATCGAAATTCAAAGGCAAGAGGGCTTGACCATTTTTTTAGCCAAAAGGATCAACCAAGGGGATCTTATTCAACTATCAGTGCACCCTGGTTCGTCGCCGCTATGGGGGATGTCCGTTGAAACAGCGTAGTGCCCTGCTACAGTTCTCATTTTGTTGGAGTCACTATGTGATGAATGTCACTTCTCTATAAGAAGGTGAACTGACCATCATTTGGAAGATAATTTGTACCAAGCATTTTCAACCCAATCCCTCTTTCCACAAAGTAGCTTACCTGCCCTTGGTCGAAGGCTCTGGCTCAGTTACATGGTAAGTTGGCATTCTGTTAGGCGCCTGATACGTGACCTTTGACCAAAGAACAGTTGACATGCCCCTGGTCAAAGATTCTGGTTCAATTACACTGTAGCTGGTGCTTTGTATGTGACTTTTGACCAAAGAGCAGCTGAGATGCCCTTGGTCAAAGACTCTGGTTCAATTACACTGTAGCTGGTGTTTTGTATGTGACTTTTGACCAAAGAGCAGTTGACATGCCCCAAGTATTGGACTGGCTGGACATCACTTGAGGGTATGGGGTCTTGGAAGCCATACTGTAACTACAGATGTTCCTTAAACCACTCGAGTATTTGAGACCATCACTAGTCGAAGCCAGTGATCCATTCATCAAGTGACTAGGAGTATGTATACCCACATGCCATCTTGTATTGTACTTGGACGGAAGAAGGTATCAGGGCAACTCGATAAAGGCCTTCGATCAGGATTGTAACCTGCCTCTGACTGATATGTTTGGAGTGTGCTCTGCTCAACCGTGGTGTTTTGATAGCTCTGTATTTGACTGCGCTACTGTAGGACATTCTCTTGATTGTATTCACCAAATTCTGAATTGCTACATAGAGTCCACAGTCATGTTGTTGCCTCTGCTAATCACTTGTTGTGTTGGTCTTGATCAGAGAACAACTGACTTGCCCATGATGAACCAAGTAACAAATTGTGTGAGCCCAGCTAGAAAGCAGCTGACATGCCCCTAGCATAAAGGTGAATGATGCTCAATGGAAACAGAAGCCAGACTAGGAGATACCAAGGCAAAATGGATGCCTCTAACATCGAGTCAGGCTACCCTAGGAAGTGTTGGGCACCACTAGAGGATGTAAAGACTTAAGGATTAAGCTGTGACTGTAGGTGCACTTTGAATCACTAAAGTGGCCGCGATTGATTTTGGTTGAGGCCAGAGACACATTTGTTCATTGACTGGAGGCATGTATATTCATCCACTATCCTGAGCTATATTCTGATGGCAGCAAGTAATGTGATACATCATAGTCAGTCTTAGGCTAGCTATTCTCTGTTCTGCTACTTATTATGTCATTGTGCTCTGCTTGCAAACATGTATTTGGCTGTGTTGTCCTCAGGCCTTCCACAAACAGTGTTTGCCCCACTTGAACTATTGCGGAGGAATTGCTGTCACACTACTAATCTTGTAGGTCCGTGTAGCTCGAACACTAACTGGTGTCCTCATTGTATATGCACTTTGACTACTGAGGAGTTGAAATGTCCTTGGCTAAAAGCACTTGGCAAAAGTCCTGTTGAACAAGTCTATATGCAAACAAAAAGATTCATCCAAGCAAGGCTATGATGCTTATTATTATTGTTGTGGACTCTACTATTGTGAACAATTTAGTTATTTAAGAGTGAATTTTTTGTTTGGTCAAGAAATACATGCCTTGTGATTTCAATTGCTTGTTTTCTACATTTGTTTCTTTGCTCGTTCAATGAGTTCATTATCTAGATCGTTTGCTTGTTTAGTTCAGCTATTTGTATGCCCTCAGTTAGGCTAGAAAGCTGTATGCCTGTTAGAAGAGGATGACACCTTCGACTCAGTTGCCACTACAGAGACTCACAAGTCATATGGTGGCTCTCGCTGGGTAGTGGTGGCACTCAAACTCACTGTAAGGTAGCGTAATGGACCTGGCTCCATGCCAAAATCTTTAAGGTCCTGCACCTACTTTTTTTCTTTTCAATATCATTGTCTTTTCTTTTACTCCCTCATAGACGTGCGGTGTCACTCTAACCTTGTCTTGGAGGTAATAAGCACCCAATCTATTCAGGAGGCCTTTATTGCAAAAGGGTGGGTCAGTCCCTCGAAGGTGTGATTTTACTGAACGTATACACGAACTCCTTTCCATGGTATGGTAAGGGTAGAGCTACAGCGCACGCCTCTCACTCTTTGGCTGACTTTTGTCTTTGCCTTCTGTCTTCTCTATTCTTTTATGTCCTTGCGAATGTATGTTTTCTTTTCTGGCTCACACTCTCAGTCACCCCTAACATTTTATCTCCCTCTTGGAGGTGCAGGATCCTTGTGGAGTTTGGATATTTCGCCCGACTTTAATGTTTGGTGGCTCCCTTGCCAACTTGGTTGTCTAAGTAGTGACAACTGAGGAGGGATAATCCATTCTGACATAGGCAAGCTTTTCCAATTTTTCATCATCAAGCAGAAGGTTATTGACAAGCAAACTACCCACTTTAATTGTTCTTGATGTTTTTCTGTTTTGTGTTTTTTATCTTTTTTTTTTCAACTTTTATGCTTTTTCTACTTTTTTGAGTTTTGGTATATGGTGATGCAAAAAGAAAAACAAAGGAAACAAAGGAAAAGGATACAACTCCAGTCCTTGTTGTTGTTGTTTTGTCGATGCCATTGGGGTTCAAAGTAACTCCTTGTAGTGCCACTAGAAACCGGAATCAAGGGAGATGCATTCGAGGCTATCAAAAGCATTATTGGAATTGAGTCTATCACTGTAAATGTTGAATCTACTGGTGATGTTAGGATTGTATCTCTGTTGGAGTTGACATCTACTATGACGGCTGTCTCCTATTGATCCAGGGTATTTGCACATGCTGGGTTAGATCGGTGCATGGCAAACTAGCAAACTTTAGGTTAGGCCCCCCACAAAGGAACAAGAACAAGAGTGGCACACATGAGTGTTGCCGGACAGAACTAAGAAAAGAAAAGAGGACAAACAAGGCAAATGGGGAAGAAGAACAAGAGTGGCATACACATGTGCTGCCAGACAAAAGCAGAGAGAGGACAAGCTAGGAAAAAAGAGGCCTGATGGATTCCTCAGGAAAAATTGGGAGAAAGAGGAAAACCCTTGAGATTCCAGTATCCTCAGAGCTTGCAGACTTAAACATGGTAAGGTCGACTATTCTAGGGTGTGCACGTGTGTGTACAAGCGTGTGTGCAGGTGTATGTGAGTGCTGCCTCCCGTGTGTTGATGACAATGTTCCCATTGCCAATCAAATCTTGGACAGCATTGCAGAGAGTAAAACACTTGTTTGTTGAATGTCCACGAGTGCGATGGAATTGGCAAAACAAGTTAGTCTTATACCACCTTGGAAGCGGGTCCAGTGGTGGAAGAACCTCTGGTAGCTGTAGGACTGGCGCAACTTTAGGAAAGATGTCGTTTAACGAATCCTCGAGTGGGGTGAAGTCTCTTTCCTTATGGCGAGGCCGCCTCTGCCGTTGTTGCTACCCTTGTTGAACCGACACGACACAACATGTTGATTCAACGGTGGTGTGTGGATGCGTAATGTGTAATGAACTAGATGCTGGTGAGGATAAAGACATGGATATGGGTGCTGCATCTCGTGTGTCAACAACAATAGTCCCATTGTCGATCAAAGCCTGAATGACATACCGCAGAGTGTGGCAATTATTAGTCGAATGCCCCAAGGCTTGATGATAATCGCAGTATGCGTTCGCGTCGTACCACTGAGGGAGTGGAGTTGGTGGGGGACGCGGATTCGGGAGTCTCAGAAGCGACACAACCTGAGGAAAAACAGCGCTCAGTGGCTCACCTAATAGAGTGTAGTCACTTTCAATGCGACAACCTCGTTTCTTCTTAGGTTGCTGTCCTTGTAGAGCCAATGCGATGGGATACACTGGCTTGACAGTGGGAGGTGTGCGCCTAGTGTGTAGTGACGACCTATGTGTTGGGACCTGATCCTGATGTTAAAGTGGGTTCTGAGTATGCTACACTGTGTGTGGTGTTGAGCGCGAGAGCAACAACTGCGGCACCGATACAGCTCCGAGTGACGGATTCAAGAAATGCTATACTCTCACAAAACTAATGGGTTGATTCCTAGGTGACTGTGATGCATGCTATGACCAATGCAGTTGTGGTGCAAGAGGCAGAAATAACGCCCCCATCGTCGAAGCAGTGTCATGCTGGGAGATGGTATGAGTGATAATGTAGTGGTATAGTGGTCTGCACTAGAACCTCAGAGGTCGAAAGAAGAGGACTCTCAACAGGATCAAGAGAAAGGGCCATGCGCTCGAACCCTCAGGCCAAAGTTCTCAAGTACTGAGCTTGTGTGGCCGAACACCCATCAAAAGATAGGTCAGAAGACAAGAGTGGAACAGGAATGGCCCCAAAACAGATGAAACCGTAGCTGGTTGATCTCCTAAAACAGGCGGGCCTGAGAGATAGGGTGCAGCTGGCAAAACTTCTAGAACCCACGTGGTAGTCACCGCAGTCGAATCAATGACAGGCCCTAAACCAGCTTGTGTCTCCCACTGTCCCAAAAGAGGGGATAAGGATCCTCCATGATTCACAAATCGGGACTCACAGAGGGAAGAATAAGTAGCCAAAGTGAGAGGAGGAGGATCTAAGTGTGGGTCCCCCTTCAAAACAATAACCGGAGGCTTGCGGGTCTGTAGGGCCATGGCTAACCGCATGCGAAATAAAGAAGCTACGGAACATGGCAAACGCACGAGCTCTAAGACGAACTATAGTCAAAAGTGACCAATAGTTTGGAAAAGGCAAGAGAAAACAACCACGGGAGGCTACCCGCAACAGAGACCCACGAGCTCCTAGCTAAGGACCTCGCAACAAGCTACTTGAGAAAACAGGCAAGAGAAACAGGTATCAAAACCTGAACAACAACGCACAAACAAATGCGTGTTATTAAAGTGGCATGCCATGACACACAATGCAGATGAATGTCCTGAAGTGCACTCTCTCACCATACATGTCCCATATGGGGTTGGCCACATAGGATATACTCATGGGTTTTAGGTTTTGACTCTAGTCAGAAAAGTAGGTTCCTGTTCTAAATCCTGGCCAAAGCACAGCTAGTGAACAGGTGGTGCGTTGGTGGCCTCGTCTCCTGCAGTAGCATGGAGCTGTACCCTCTACTAACACCGACACGACCCCGGACAAGGGGGGACAAACTAGCAACATGTCCTACGCCAAAGCTATAGAACGAGCTACTAGAATTGACCTTCACGAACTGTGGGTGGACTCAGAGGAGAAGATGCATGCTTTCTAAAATAATCATTCAAGTAATATGCTTTTGTGTCTTTTACTTGCATTTTATTAAACCATAGGGATTTGTGAGCATTTGTCTCTAATTATGCCTTATTATTTGTTTATCTGAGTTTGTGTGTTTTATCTTAACCAAATAGGGAAGCAAACATGTCTTTACTCTCCTAATTATGGCAAATACAGATAAAGGGAAGAAAACACACAATCATGGCATCTAAAAAGTCACTCAATGAAGCAAAATGCATGAATATGACATGTGATAGCATAGTGCTCACAAGTAAGTGAATAAAAGCAAGTATCGACAAAAAAAGTATGAATTAGGTCATGTGCATGTGTGGTGGCAAGGCAATAGTGTAAAAAGACACAAAAAGGCATGTTCAGTCAAATATGTACAAGTAAACTGAACAAGCAAACAAGCACAAAGTATATAGGCCAAAGACAAGTAAGGAAATCAAAATGAAAGCTAGAATCTGGTTATCCCCAGCGGAGTCGCCAATTCCAGTAACCATGCAGGTGGAACCCTGCATGGCTCTCCTTACCGATGCATGGAAGCATACAAGGAGTCCCAATACGGTCACCGCAAAGATGGTGAATCCGGAGAAGCAGACTAGACTCGGAAACCCCATAGAAAGACAAGAAAGGATAAGGAAAGGAGTCGCCATCTAGTCTTTTAATAAAAAGACGAGGAAAACCAAACACGAAAGAAAACCAAGAAGAAAACAAGATGAAGAAAACATGTATGCTCCGTGCCTAATGGACGTAGTGCAAAAATCAATACGGGCCAAAGAAAAAGTAAGGATTCTTGTTATGCATGGGGAAGAGGTTAAGCACCCCCATGTGCTCGAGGAACTCGGTCTTTCTAGGTTTCCTACTTGCAAAATGGTATATTGGGTGTGTCTTTGCCTATTCTGAATGCGTATGCCAAAGATGACTAAAAAACATGCCAAATCAAAGATAAGAAAAGAATAAAAGGAAAATGATAATCCGAGGGACAAATGTAGGCATTAAGAATGCTACTTTACTGTACGCCCATTGGTGATGAGGAAAATTGTGAAAATCGAGAAATTCTGGGGAAGCGTCAAGCAAATCAGCGGAAACTCGATGAAATCCGAGAAAATCAAATTAGGGAAAATAATCCTTATTCGGGACAATGTTAGCATTATTAAGCCTGTTAATGTACGCCCTCGGGTGATGGAAAGCTAAATCAAATAAAAAACGCGAAAGTCAGAAGATATCCGAGAAATGATAGGAAAACCAAGCTTGAAATGAGTTAGAAATGCGTGCACGATGCAAGGTGGAAGGCATGAGAAAATATGCATGAAAAAGTGCAACAAAATGTGCATAATGCATGTGTGAATGTAGAAATGTAAAATCCAAGGGTTTTTGCGCAAAATTTCCAAATTCTGAGTGAAAACTGAAAATTTAAAACTAAATCATAAAAAATACATAGAAAAGAACATTTTCTGTAATTTTGAAGAAATCTAGGGTCAAATGTGTAAAACTATGCATTATTAGTCAAATTGAAGATTCCTAAGGGTTAAAATGCAACTTTGCCATTAAAACATGTATTTAATGCAATTCTGTGGAAATTCAGGGTAAAATATACAAGAAAAAGAATCCATGTTTGAAATCAGGAAGTTCTTAGGGACAATTCTCTAATTTTACCCTAGAAAACATGCATTTAGTGAGAAATCTGTGTAATTCAGGGGCTAAAATGCAATTTAGGTCACATTTGAGCAAATATTTAAATTCAAAGGGTTTAATTTGTAATTTTGGCAAGGAAATACGCATTCAGAACTATTTCAACAAAACTTAGGGTTTTAAATGCAATTTAATTAGAGAAATATGCATTCAGATTTATTTTCATGAAACTTAGGGTTTTAAATGCAATTTTTGAACATAATTCAGTGAATGTTTGAATGTCCAGGGTTTAATTTGCAAATTAGACAGAGAAATATGCATTCAGAACTATTTCAACAAAGTTCAGGGTTTTAAATGGAAAACTTCTAGACTTTAATGTGTGAAAAATAACTCAGAGGGTCTTTGTCAAACTTTAAAGGATGAAAGGCATTAACAAGATTATTCAGGGGCACATTTGCAATATTTTCAAATCAAACTTTATTCAAATGATTTAAAAAAACATTACAAGGACCTAATTGCAAGAAAAAGGACCTACTTGTAAGAAAATAAGGACCTAAATGTAAGAAAACAAAAAGTTCAGAAGTTGTTTAAAAGAAAACTTTTTTTTTTATTTTTTTAAAAAGAAAAGGAATCAACGGCCGATGACGACGAAACTCTGCCGTCGATGACCGCCGGGGATGCTCCTCCGGAGCATCCCAAAGCCTAATCGAAGACCAGAAAGCACAATGAGCAAGAATGGAGGAGAAGACGAGGATCTAGTGGTCTTGATCTAGGGTTCAATGGCTGGAGTGGGTCTCCCAACTCCCATTCCATCGGGACAGCTCCGGTGACGACGTAGGAAAAGAAGGAGGTGCTGGAGGACCGCGACGCGTCGCTCAGGGGTCCAGGAAGCTTGGAGTCAACGAGTGGAGCATTTCCTCTATTCTAGAAGTAAGAATGGTACAGTCCTCCCATCATCGGACCTCGCTTGCCGTCGACACGATCAAACTCCGGCGAGCTCAACGGTGGTGGCTATCCAAGGCTTGAGGCTTGGCTTCGATGGCTCCAGAGTGCTAAGGGCGCGTCGTGGAGTGTTTCTGGATGCTCAGAGAGGCACAGTGGGGTCGGAGGCACGCGATCAATCGCTGTGTTCAGTCTTCTTCCCCGGCGACGGTGAAACGTCGCAACTCCGGTGACCAGCTTCTGGAAGCTCAGCGAGGAGTTGAAACGGCACGTAGAGGATCAAAAGTGCTTAAGGGAGACCAGGGGAGGAAGATCTAAAGCTCTAGGACACGAATCAACCTGTGGATTTGTGCCCCCACCTAGGCTACCAGAAAACGACTCCAGCGAAGCTAAAATCCTTGATTCCAGCCAGGGAAAACCTCTGGCACTACTAGAATCACTCGGGGAAGAAGGAGGGAGGCCAGGGAAGCTAAAATATAGAGAAATTAAGGCTTCTGGAGGACATTCCAGGACTGGTAGTGAGCTTGGCCGTCAAAGCTCACTCAAGGCCGCTGGAGCTCTACAGAGATGGTTGAAACTCTGATTTCTCTTCGCCACGGGCGTCCTCCTTGCTCTAAGATAACTCTAGTTGCTCTGATTGCGAGAAAAAACTTTGGGAGGCTCTTCTCTCAAATTTTCCAAAATCTCCCTTTCTCACTTGCAAATGGGGCTATTTATAGCCTTCCAAATGGCTTAGTTGGTTGTTATGGTTAGAGTGGAAGGTGGTTAAGGTAATTAGAGTGAAGTGGGAAGTGGTTAAGGTTGTTGGAGTGAAGTGGAAAGTGGTTAAGGTGGTTAAGAAGAGGTGGGAAGTGGTTAAGGTTGTTGGAGTTTGATTTATGGTTTAGGGTTTGACTTAGGGTTTGACCTAGGTTTAGGGTTTGGATTAGGGTTCTGAATTTTGCTTAGGGCTTAACCTAGGGTTTAAGGTTTGGATTAGGGTTTTGAATTTAGTTTAAGTCTTAACCTAGGGTTTAAGGTTTGATTAGGTTTTTGAATTTAGTTTAGGTCTTAACCTAGGGTTTAAGGTTTGGATTAGGATTTAACCTAGGTTTTATGGTTTATTTAGGGTTTTATGGTTTTGTTTAGTTTTTTTAGGATTTTCCTAGGTTTTTTAGGATTTTTCTAGGGTTTTGGGGGTTTTTTAGGGTTTAGCTAGACTTTTTAGGGTTTTGTTTGATTTTTAGGGTTTGGTTTGGTTTTTTAGGGTTTTCCTAGTGTTTTTAGGGTTTTTTAGAGTCCTGATAGGATTTTGTCCATTTGCAAGCAAATTGGGGTGTCTGCAGGGTGTAGACCCTTGAGTCTACTTCAAAACCCATCAAACCATTCATCAATCCATTAACTATGCAATTCATATGAAAATCACAAAGGGGTGAAGCTCATTAACATCTACTGTACCTTACATCCCTAAATCTCTTATAACCCTATCTATTTCCATCCTAACCACATGATATCTACATATTCATTCTATTTCACATTCTCATCAATTCTACTATTTTTCTATGATTTTATATGCATTTATTCTCTATTTCTATGCATTTAGCATATCAAGTTATTAGAAGTGAACATAGGAGAAGAGGGGTCGCGTACCTCCTCCGGCGAGCTTCCCCCAACTTCGGCAAGCCTCTCTTGTCCCGGCGAAGCTCACGACAATGGCACCCTCAACTCAGCCCTCCTTCTCACCCTCTAGCTTGCGCACTGTTCCTCTTTTCCTTCTTTCTCTCCCAAATTCCTCCCACTACTGCCTCCTTCCTCTTATCTCCTCCTCCTCCTACATGGTGTTGGCCACCCATCACGTTGGAAGAGACAGGGAGGCATGGGTTGTAGCTGTGGTGACACGGGTCGGGAAGACAAGGAAGGGGACAGGGATAGGGGAAAGGCTCATGAGGGAGGGGGAAAAAGAAGAAAGAAAAGAAAGAAGAATAGACAGGCCTGCGAATAGAGGCGACCGTGCATCCTCAAACCGAACTCCACATTGGTCCCAAATCACAAACAGGTGCACAGGAAGCCAACCAAAACCCCACAATCACAAGAAACAATAGATTACCCATTAATAAACCATTTATACAATATTACAATTAATTATGTGGTTTACAATTAGTATGGATAATCAATCCCAGTTGTCACACACACACAACTCTGGCATCTCTCCTGAATGTTGCAACACTACAACAGAGCAATACCTCATTGCTCAATAAGCCACAAATCTTTAAAAAAACCATGCTTTTTCTTTAAAACCATTTTCCTTTTCTTTCATTTCAAAATTACAATCATGCTTTTCAAAATCATGTTTTTTTCTTTCTTTCCTTTTAAAATCATATACATGTCCTTTTCAAAACCTTTATGCATGCTTGAAATGGCCATACCTACCAAATCAAGTCCACAACTGCACCAAAATGCCACTCTAAACAAAAGGTCTCTATTCAAATCCATATAAAAGTAATATTTCAAAAACTAGTACAATTCCATAATTCCAAAAACCACAACACCACTCACGGCGAAAACCACACAAGCCTCAACAGGCAAAACAAATTCCATATTTCAAAATCACAACGCCACTCACAAGCAAAAACCACAAAGTCTCACAAACTAACCACAAGCAATTGTCGGAGACAGAGTCCCCAAACTTACTGCACTACCACGAACAAACGTAGCCTGCCTGTCCCGACTCATACCCTCTAGTATGTGTCATGCTGCCTAGCGCCAAGTAGCTGACACTGGCCCACAAGCAATCCACTAAAGCGTGACTAATGGTGTCTACACTCGCTCAAACAAACAACCCTATGAAGGAGTCTACGTATCCCAGCATCCCGCCTCTTTGTAGGACCCCCACCATACTAACCCTCCTTAGTAAAGTCGTCCTTTCACAGGACCACACCATAAGGTATGCCTCCTCTCAATGTCCTAGTTTCAGTCTCAGTCTTTATGCCCTGAACAACCAGATGCTTTTCACCTTTAGGCTCAGTCGACGCCTAACAGTTTCGGTACCCTTACCAACTAAGGTATCATGTCCAGCTACATAGAAGTCTCATATCCCCTGGGACCGTTGCCATGATACCACTATGCATAGTTAGTACCCTAGGTCTTCAACACCCGGAACAAGCAGAGTGTCATACCTCCAAGTCTAGTAAGCACCTCAACCCATGGACCTCAACCTCGACTTCATGGAAGACAATAAAGGACTATCATAGCTCTAAGATCCAATGAATACTTGCCTCATTCTCTTGGTCTCAAGACCTCAACCTAAGTGACGTGCCTGACCACCCAGGAACACAACCAACATCTCTTGGTCCCATCAACATGACCCTGCTGTTTGTTGGTCCACCACAAACAGAAAACCAAGGAAAACTCTTTCTAAAACCTTTGCTAAACTATGCATTTCTTTTTCCAAAACACATTTGAAACCATTTTCGAAAACATTTCAGATCATTTCTCAAAACACCATAAAACACTATACTAGATACTGCACTGAAAAACTATCGCAAAAACCACAAACTCTAAACCATTTTCTTTTCCCAAATCATTTGGAAAATCACTTTCCAAAAATGTCCATTTCTTGCCAAAAGATTTAACAATCATTTGAAATCCCCAAGCCTATAGAAAACAACAATTTAACATCTTCAAGGTATAAAGCTCACATTGAAGAACCACATAGAAAACAAACAATAGTCTTGAAGTCCTTAATGGTTTTCAAGGGCAGACACCAATACGAACTACATCTAAATAGTGCCATCGAATGCCTAATTCAGTGCACCACGCCAAAAAAAACTAACAACTAATCCTAGGGCCAAACATTAACCTTAGAGTCCATCTACACCATTAAGGGAGAACCTAGTATTTCTAGGTCATATAATCTTTTATGCTAGGTTCTCACTTAGTGGGGTCTTGCTAACGTATTTTACATAGCCCCTAATTTGCTTCTAATGATTCACCTAATTGTCATTATGCCATACCTACCTACAATGTTCATATAACACTAATTATATTAAAAACTATCTAAAACAACTCCCTAAGGGCTTAAATGTGATTTACATAAATCCTAAGGACTTTAAAGTTATGACATATAAAAGCCAAGGAGTTGAAAAGTAATTTCAACAAGACACCCGACGAGACCTGAGCCTCAGTGCTCATAGCGACAGTAGGAGTATCATACATCCCCATCATGCCACAAGACACCTCAACCCGTGGACCACAACCCTAGCCTCGAGACGACAGTCAATGAGTCTCATACCTCCAGAACCCGACGTCCCTCAGCCTCAGATATCTCAGCCCCCAAGCTTGACCAGGGAGTCGTGTCCGACCACCTGAAAATGTCGTCACATTCCCTAGTCTCGACGACATGATCCCACACTGTCTTGGCCCGTACACAGAAAAATAGGAAAACCATTTTCCAAAATAGGATAACTATCTCTTTGAAATCCACTTTCTAAAACCATTTTCATATCTTTGAAAACTCTTTCAAAACCTTGGCAAAACGACACATCAGGTGTCACTAAGGACCACCACTGACAACCCACAAATCCCCACTCAGAGGGACAAAACAAATCAATCCAGAAAAACCTCAGAAATCATATTTTACAAACATATTTTGGCCCAGATTTGGCATGCCAAAAACAAGTTCGGTATGTCAAAAACCCCTGGTTCGGTAGGCTGATCTGAATCGGTCGACCGTATCAGGTCAACAGTCAACACTCAGGTCAAATTTGGTATACCGAAAATGATTCAGTCGACCGAAATCCCCTAATTCGGGCGACCGTCCAAAATCAAACAATCGAATTTCAACCAAAGGACCTAAACTGATAGAGAAATGGCATACCGAAATGGTTCGGTATGTCGAATTCTGCGAAAAGTAGAAAACGACCTAAATCCTATCGTCCAAAATCACACTAACTAGGACCTCCGATCGGACCCCCTAAAAAATACCTTAAATCTTGCATAACACATAAGATGTGGACCCTCAAGTCTACTCCAAATCCCAACAAACAAAACTAAAATCCATTCACCATGCATCAAGATATAAAATCGCAAAGGTAGAAGGGTCAAAAGGACCCAAAACACAACCACCGGCATAAATGCCCATAAATCCACCATAAATTCTCAAAAAATCATAATAAATTCTAGGAATGTAAATTTACCTAGATTTCATGCAACCCTATCAATTTCTACCAATTTCATGCTCTCCATTACACGGGTTGGAGATGCGTACTTGAAATGAACTCCAGCGAATCCTCCAGCAAACTCCGACGACCACAACGTCCACGGGGCTTCCTCGACCTCGGGGACGCAACTACAGAGCTTTCCATGCTGCCATGAGATGTTGCACGCCACCACATGCCTTTGATGACATGCGAGCACACCGAATAGGGGATAGCTAGGGGAGGAGATGAGGAGAGACAGGAGAGAAGGAGTTAGTGGGGGGAAGAAGGGTGGAGAGTGGGGATGGGAGAGTGGAGGGAGAGGGAGAGAGAAAATGAGGGGAGGAAAGGAAAAGGAGGTAGTGTGCTCGGGGAGGGAAAACTCGATGAAGCAGGGGAAGAGGAGGAAAGGAAGGGTGAGCTGATCATGCACCGGGCACACATGGACTTATAAAGCCATGCAATGCAATAGTTGGACGCATGCACAATTGCACATCTTGCCTACCTGCATTCCTGCACGAGCACACCAAACTCACACCACCAACTCAATCCCATCAACCGGCCCACAATGTGGGCCCCACACTGACCCCACACCCGGGCCAACAAGCACAATGCCACAATGCACAGTGCCAACCACGTACAGGGACATGCAAACAAAAGCCAGCCCACGAGGCCCAAGCCCAAAAGCAAAAATCCACACAACGGGCCTCAGAACAGTAACACCTGTCCAAGAATAAAATTCATTAAAATGTAATTAATTACAAAATGAATTTTATGGGTGTTACATTTGTGACCATGCCGGCGAGGAGATTCCGCAAAAGATGCGAAATCGGTCGGCAAAATCACGTCGAAAAAAAAGCAAACAAAGGAGTCACCACCTAATCTATTATGGAAGACAAGGAAAACCATAAACATAAAAAATCATGCAAAAACAATAAAAGAAAAGGCCTACGAAAACCAGAAATGCAGGTAAGGATCCCTGTTACGCATGAGGATGGTGTTAGGTACCCTCATACGCCTGATAAAATCAGTCTTCTATGATTTCTCCAATGAAATGTTGGCTTTTTTAGTCTTTTGCTATATACGCCCGAGGGCGATGTGCCATGCCATGTTAAGTGCCTTACGCTAATAGGTGCATGATGTGCGGGGTGTGTCCTATGCTCAGGAATATCACTCTTTTATCCTGGGTCAATCGTATAATGCAAGGATATTGCATAAGTGTAATCAAAGTTACATCATTCTGAGTGATTTATCATCATCGCTCTATATGCAAATGCAAATGCAAGTAAAGCGATAAA
>JAMKQA010024271.1:0-15533 GCA_024699735.1 Posidonia australis
TCCTCTGTAATTTTTGAATGGTTTTCTAGTGGGCTGAAGGCTCCTAGATGTTGGAGGAGCTTGTTTGGGCCAGGCAGGGAAACTCGAGTGTGTAGGGGGGAAGAAGCACATAAGTCCCAACTGTGACGATATTTGATCGGGTAAACAGTTTTACCATAAGCAAAGAACCTGACATCTGGTATCTCTTTGCCAGGAAGAAGTTTAATCCTTACCCTAGAATAACCAAGGAATTTGACCCTGTCTATGGTCAGATCAATCTCCATCAGTTCAGCAAAGTCGGAGACAAGTCTATGAAAGACATCAGCACACCAGAGGTGATGGGGGATTCCCTCCAGACGGATCCAAGTTCCCTCCTCTTTTAAACTAAAAACAGCATTGGAACTAGGCGTCCAATGCACAAAGGAAGCAGATAGGGATTGCAGGGAAGAACCAAAACGACCGAGTATGTCGTTTTTGGACTTAATGGAGGGAAATTTAAGCAAGAACTTTCCAGGGGCAAAATCAGATACCTCTATTTTGGCATGGGAAGGCCAGTTGCTGACAATATGTTGTGAAAGAATATCAACAGTAAGAAGAGATGCATGGTCAGTGACTATTGCACAACGAGCATATTGCAAAGTAAGCTCGCAAGATGCATCAGAAGGGTATATCGTAATGGGATTCTGAGGAGAAAATCCAACCATGTTTTGCCGAGCAGGTTCCTGAAAAAATTTACAGATGGCATTGGAGTGAGTCGCTGCTTTGCAACGATAACAGTGACCCGCAAATCTACAGGCACTCTGCATATGACCCCTCAAACCACATTTGAAACAACGATTGTTAACTTTACAAAACCGTACCAAAGGAGAAAGCACCGATTTCCTCTTTTCCACCAGCGTCCACCCAGGAGATACCACCTCAAGAGGATGTTCTATTCCATAGGGGGAAGAAGAAAGAAGAGCGGCAAAATGAGAGCCACTACCTATGTAGTTGGTATCGTTAGAAAGAAACTCAGAGGAAATCACTGTGGAATCTGACAAAATTGCTGTCGCAGTGGTTTCAGGCGGCAAAGTCGGCGTAACAATATTATTATAAGTGGAAGAGGCGCCTATTTGAAAATCGGGAGCAGAGACATAAATGCCAGAAAAGACAGACAAGGAAGGTGGGGTGGGTAAAGGAAGCATGTCGTCTGACATACGTGCAGGGTCCTGATTTCGAGGCAGACCCACCAAAACTTCCTTCGCCGACGAAGTCACTAATTTATTAGAAATAACATTATAATCATCCTCCAAATCCTCATAAAATCTTAATTGCGAGTTAAAACTACTCTTAATGACTGGGGGGAAATACCGAGAATACCCCCAAACGGACCCCGAGGAGACTGCAATGTCGTCCTTTGGCCAGTCAATACTCGAAAAACACGAAACCCCTAAAACAGTACTCCCACGCTGCGATCCCACTGGCGGGAGGAAGCTCGCCGGCAACGAAGGAAGAACTACAGGATCTAGATCACAATGGCACAAATCGCCAGAACCAATATTTCCAGAAGGGCTATCACAAAGTCCCAAATAAGATCGATCAAAGTCTAGATCATTATCCAAAACAATAAGAGCAGGCCAACACTTAGTAATATCATAAAAATGCTCCGTGGAAACTGTGCTGGAAGGAGAAAGCACACCGGAGCTCAGAAAACATCGATTCACCGAAAGATACCATATCGGTGACAGAACTTTAGTAAAAAACATGCAATCCACACAAATATACGAAGAGCATTTAGAATCCACATGAAAATAAACAGATGCACCAAATTTAATCACCAAAACCCTAGATCTGGACGATCGGGTAAACACCGCAGTGGATCCACCCCTTCTGAGACCAGAAGGGGGAGGAGAAGAAAAGTCCCGCACAAATACATCAGATCGGGGATCTAGAGAGGAAAGAGAGGTAGGCGCCTTCCTCTTACGACTTCCCCGAGGCGAGGTCGTCGATGAGGAAGTGAGGAAGGAAGTTACTGGCCGACGACAAGCTTTCACTGAGCTTGCAAATGGGATCTTGGCGGAGGAAGGAGCCTTTCTCGAGTGGAGGAAGTAAGGTGAAGGTGACACCGTTGTAGAGCGGCGGCCCGAGCGGCTGTCGGACGCCATTGCAGAGAGAAATCTACGTTGACGTTGCTAGTGTCCTATTTATAAATACTAAATGCAACTCCATTTTTCGAATAACCATGTGAATGACAAAGCGGCTTTATGACCGTGACCATATGATTGCATTTTCTTTGAGGGTACTGTAAGCATGCTAAATACAACTTTCAACATTTTTTTGGAAAAAGGTTTTGTCAAATCTTAAACATCAAATTATATGTTATGGGTGTATCTGTTGGATTGAGAGATTTCTCTATAAGGAAAGTGAATAGAGAAACTTAGTATTTTAAAATTCTACTTTAAGTTTCTAATAACAAACACAATTAAATACAGAATTTGAGCTAACTAATTAAACAAGCACAGAAGAGGAAGAAGAACAATGAAGTACTTTAGGATTTTATAGTGATTCGGTTAAACCCCAATCTAGTCTAATTCTCGAGATATCCTCGAGAGTTCCCTTTGACTATTTAAAATAAATATGTATACGCAAAAGCCCTTGCCAACTCTCGTGAATTACGAAACCTTCTCCTAATCAGAGAAATATGCAAATTACTTGATTACGAAGTATCAAACCTTTCCCACAAGTTTCAATCTCTTTGACGAGGCTTTTGAACAAATGAACTTGGAAAAAATGTGCTAGGAATGTAAATGAAGCTTGAACAAAGACAGTAATTAGAGAGAAAGAGCTTGGTAGTGCTTGATAATCCCTAAGGGTTGATTAAGAACCCTATTTACAGGTTTAAGGAGGGTAAACGTTGGGTCTACCGGCTAGTATAACGGCTAGTAATGGTTAGTTTCTTCGGAAGTCTGGTAACAAATCAATGTGTCGCTTTTGCTTGCTATTTTTCTTTTCACGAACAATTCGGTATGCTGAAATTTTCTGGTTTGGAATGTCAAAAATCTTCGGAGTGCTATTTTGATCTCTGCTTCCATCCTCTATCTTTTGAAATTCGGTGTGCCGCGTGATGTGTCGAATTCTCCTGATTCGGTATGTCGAAATTCTTCAGAGTACCGATTTTTATTTATACTTGATTATTACAAATTTCAGTACCTTTTCTCATTCGGTATACTGTTAATATTTCAGTGTGCCAAATTTACCTCCACTTTGAAATAATTATAAGTACAATAAAACTTTATGATTAATACAAGCATTTACATTGATACACTTTTTGCATTCTTCATTCTCGCCTCTGTGATGATTGTCCTGTTCTTCTAATACATCAATAATTCTCAAATCATTTTGTTAAAACATAATAACAGATTCCTTTTTGTTATCATCAAAATCAATACAAAATACACATTTATTCCAATAATCTCCTCCTTTTTTATGATGACAAAACCATATTAAATTCAAGAATACTTCTCCTATCAATAGGCATGGATAAAATCTAATTTTTCGCATATTAGAGATTAAACTTAAAACTTTTTCGCATATTAGAGATTAAACTTAAAATGAGCTTTTTCATGAAGGATATTTGGATAACTTATATAGATTTTAACATAGATAACTTATATTTATCTCCCCTTTTTCTGTCATTAGCAAAAAAAAATTAATCAATTATACATCCTATCAATTAACTCCCCCTTTCAGTTATAGAAATTTAAGACCTACCCCAAATGTCAATCAAGAGAGTATCATACAATTCCAAAAAAAAATTTAAAGAAGATTTAAACTGGTCATTACTTATACAGGTCCAAAATAGATTACTCATGAAACTAAAGCAAACCATGGTGTGTCATGCCAATGTCATCATACATGATTAAAACAAAATAAACAAGAAAAGAATTCTCGCAATCACTCAAGAGTCAGGAGGAGAATCTTTATGTATAAACTCCTACATATCGAAGTGGTACTCCTCAAGTTGCTTGTGATAAGCTTCTATCTTGGAGTGTGTGATTTTGGTAGTTTCCTCAAGCTTTGACAAGATTAATTGCATTTGAGCTCAATTTTCTTCATACTGTTGTTGTTGACGAATTTGTAATTCATTCATTTGTTGCTGCAGCATGTCGATTTTCTTTGTAATTGCATCATCTTCCTTAAAGCTTTTAAAACTTTCCTCGACTTGTGGTACACTTGAGGATGAAGGATGGAAACCTTTGGCTACTTTTGACCTATCAAATGTTTGTTCCATCTTTTCTATGGTTGATGAACCTAAGGGTTTGGTTTTAACAGCTAACCTAGACTCCTTTTCAAAGGGAACATCGAAATACTCAAAAAGGTATGTGAGAACAGAACCAAAAAATAATTTGATTTTGACATGAGTCATGTAATGAACTATGACTCTTGTCCAGTTGACTGAAATTTTCTTGGTGATTACATATATAGCCTTACAAGTGAGTTCACTCAATTCGTCAAAATGTCCCTTCTTTTGGACAATATTGGCTACTACAATATATGCAATTATTCTAGATTACTTAGTATGTTGGTTAAGTTTATTTGATTTGAAAGAACTTCTAGGATTTCAGGAGATAGCTTTATTGATGTCGGAGTAGGACCAATTAAGTTCATAGGTAGAAAGAGTAATGTCTACTACAAATGAAAGAATTTGAAAGAGTTGTCCTATAAGCACATCATCAAAAGATATATCTATACCAATTAAATAGGATTGAATTAGGTCATGGGAAATGATCATGTTGGCATAGAATTCAGAAATAAGTTGGGGATAATAGTGTTTGTCTCCTATGGATCCTAAAAATGGAACAAGCATTTGAACTGCGAATAAGGATTCAATGGAGTCAAGGTCTTGAAAAATTACCCTTCTCCCAGATAGGACCTCCCTATTAGCAAATCTCTCTTGATAAGCCCTTTGTGCCTCTTCATTGGTGAACCAGAAGGAGTGGCTATCAGAGGGGGCCGGAGAATCACGAAGTTCAACTTGCTTCCTCTTTGGACGAGATGCCATTTGCTTTTTCAGAGCCATGTCGTCGAGTGGAGAGGATGGAGAGAGGATGCAGAGCTGGAGGAGAGTGGAGGATGAGAAGGGCACAGTCAATCGGAGGGGAGGAAACTCGAAGAGGAATTTCGGAGTGCTACGGGAGGAGATGAGAATGAGAGAATGGAGGGAATAATGAAAATAACAGAAGAAAACCTAAGTTTATAACGTTCAACACATGGAAATCAGTAAATCGAAAATTAATTCGGTACGTTGAATTAAGATTTTTAGAGAGATTGACATAAGGAATTTGGTAGACCGATGATAAATAGAATACCGAAAATAGACTCTAGGAAATCTGACAGAAATTTCGACAAATCGTCGAAATTTTTGATATACCGTGTCAGAGATTTTTGATCGACCATTAAACATTCGGAAGATTGAATAACTAGTCTCAAAGAAATTCAGTATACCAATAAAAATCGACAGACCGATACAGAGAAATTCGGAAGACCAAATATTTTCGGTGTACCAAAAAAAATGTTTTCTCAAGAAATTACATTATATCTAATATTTTGTAAATACCTAAATCTCTTCTAATTTTAGTAAATTGTTGTTCATCAAGAGGTTTTGTGAAGATATCTGCAACTTATTCTTTAGTTGGAATAAATTTTAACTTAATATCATTTTTAAGAATATGATCTCTTAAAAAATGATGTCTTACATCTATGTGTTTTGCTCTAGAATGGTGTACTAGATTTTTGGATAGGTTAATTGCACTTCTATTAGCACAAAAAATTGATGTTGTAAATAATGTTATACCATAGTCTTTTAGGGTTTGTTTCATCCATAATATTTGAGCACAACAACATTCAACTGTAATATATTCAGCCTCTATTGTTGAGAGTGCTACACAATTTTCTTTTTTTGTTTTGGTGAAAAAATATTCTTTTTATTAATTGAAAAGAGAGTACAAAAAAGAATGATACACCTCCGAAAAGGATAAGGACCCATCAATCAACTAATCCTACTATTAGCCTGAAAAAACTCCTCTCCAAAACCCACGCCCTATGAGAAAAAGGAGGAGAGAAAAGCTAACTAGTACTTCCTCTGATGCGAATACAAGGTAATCCCCAACTATCTAGATTACATATACCTCTAAGCTCTCTAGATAAGGTGGAATAAGAAGGATAAACCCTATTGATCCTTGATTTAACCCCTTCCTTGGCTAAGAAGTCAGTAGCCTTATTCGCTTCTCTGTAGGTATGTGTAAAAGTTACGTGAAATTTTTTAAGAATTTTCCTACACCATCCCAAGCATCTCCAACTAATTCCACTCTTTTTCGTCAACATCTGCACCACTTGCAAAGAATCAGATTCCACCTCCTCGATACTAATAAAATGCTTCTCACTTAACACCAACATATCGTAAAGAGCACGAATCTCAGTCTCAATATTAGTTGCATCACCATAGAAAAATGAGAAAGCCAACCTCACTCCACCCTTACAATCTCTCACAATGCCCCCACCACCAACACCCAAAGGTGTAAAAGACCCATCAACATTAGCTGTGAATCTAGAAATTGGTGGCTTCCACGTAACAGCCAAACACATACTCCAAACATTGGTAGGGATATGAAAACCACATGCTGATAAATGATCCATCTTACCTCCCAAAGAATCAAATTTCTTTTGAGAAATAAGGAGATTAGAATCTGTAATAATCTCCACCCATATGTGCCAACATATAAGACCTAAAAGAAGACCAACAAGAGTGGATATGAACGAAGAAAACCTACCAGTATCTTGTCAATCAGGAACAGTTTGCTGCACACTATTTTGTTTTTTACTAAACCAGGAGACTAAAAAATGTCCTATGAATTGACAAGTCCCACCAGTGCTTTTTCTATCAATCCTACATCCTACATAGTCGACATCATTGTATCCTAGTAGATCTAAGCTAAAGTTTCTAGAATAAAACAATCCAAAATCAATTGATCCTTGTAAATATCTTAAGATTCTTTTAACAGCTTTCAGATGAGACTTCATTAGGGAAGTTTGAAATCTTGCACATAAGCATACATTAAACATTATATCAGGTCTACTAGCTGTTAAATACAAGAGGGATCCAATCATTCTTCTATATAATTTTTGTTCCACCTTTTGTTCATTCTCATCATTTTCTAACTTGGTGGATGTACTTATAGATGTCTTAGTTATCTTGCTATGTTCCATTCCAAATTTTTTTAATAATTCCTTGGTGTATTTTTCTTGGTTAATGAATATTCTTTCCTTGGTTTGTTTTATTTGTAAACCTAAAAAGAATGTCAATTCTCCCATCATACTCATTTCAAATTCTTTTTGCATTATGTTTGAAAAATCTTTGCATAAGTTTTCATTTTTAGATTCAACGATGATATCATCAACATACACTTGAATAATTAATATATCATTATCTACCTTCTTTATGAACAAAGTAGTGTCAATAGCATCAATCGAAAACTCTTGATCAATAAAGAATTTCCTTAACCTTTCATACTAAGCCCTAGGTGCTTGCTTTAGTCCATACAATGCTTTGTTCAACTTATAAACATGATTGGGACAAGATTCATTCTCTAAACCAGGGGGTTGTTTGACATAAACTTCTTCCTCAATGATTCTATTTAAGAATGCACTTTTTACATCCATTTAAGAATGATTCCATCATAATCTAGATGACTGGCATATGCTAATAACATTCTAATGGACTCTATATAGCTACAGAAGCATAGGTTTCATCGAAATCGATGCCTTCTTCCTGATTATAGCCTTAGGCTACAAGCCTAGCTTTATTTCTAATTACATTTCCAGATTCATCTAATTTGTTTTTGAAAATGCATTTTGTTCCAATGATTTGTTGATTTTCAAGATTTAGGACTAAATCTCATACATTATTTCTTTCAAACTGATTTAATTCTTCATGCATTGCATTTATCTAATATTCATCATTACAAGCTTCATTAATATTTTTGGATTAAATTGATGACAAAAATGCATATGTTGCATACTCATGATCCAGATAGGATCGTGTGAGGAATTTTTTAGGAACCTCACCAATAATTAATTCCTTGGGATGTCCAGATACGAAATGCCATTCCTTGGATTTGGAATTTATTTGTTCATTCTTGTTAGTTTCTTCAAGAGGTTGATTGTTTAAGGTGTTTTGAATTTGTTCAAGTTCATCTTCATATTCTATGTCAATTGCCTTTTTGTTATTTATTTCTTCAAATTCTATATGTATAAATTCTTCTATAGTTACGGTTCTTTTCTTTTATATCCTATTCGCCTTACCTCTAGAGGAATATCCAAGCGATATTCCCTCATCAGCCTTAGGGTCAAATTTATCTAAATTGTCCTTGTGTTCAAGATGAAACACTTACACCCAAAAACTTTGAAATAAGAAAACTTAGGTATTTTGTAAAACCATAGTTCAAAAGGTGTTTTATTTAAAATTGGTCTTAGTGAACTCGATTTAAAATGTAACAAGATGTATTTACGACTTTGGTCCAAAAATACTTTGGCAAATTATTTTCGCAAAGCAAAGTCCTTGTCATTTCTTGTGGTGTTCTATTTTTTCTTTCTACAACTCCATTTTTTTGGGAGTTCTTGGGGAAGCAAAATTATGTTCAAAGCTATTTAAATCACAAAAAATTTGAAAATCTTCATTTTCAAATTCCCTACCATGATCACTCCTGATCTTTATAATTCTTAGTTCTTTTTCATTTTGAACCTTTTTGCAAAACTTTTGAAATTGTAAAAATACATCACTTTTGTTTGCTAAAAATAAGGCCCAAGTAAATCTTGAGAAATCATCAACAATTACAAATACGTATCTTTTCCCACCAAAACTCATGATTCTACTAAGCCCAAATAAATCCATATGAATTAATTCCAAGGGTTTAGTAGTAAAATCATATCTTTAGTTTTGAAAGAAGTTTTACATTATTTCCCAAATTGACATGCATTATATAATTTATCCTTTTTGAAATCAAGTTTGGGTAAGCCTACTGTAAGATTATCTTTGGACAATTTTGATAGTTGACTCACACTCGTGTAGCCAAGTCTTTTATGCCATAGCCATTGAGCATTATTTGATGAAACAAGACAAGATATGTTCATGTTAGGTTTATATATGATTTTTATTTTATAAACATTATTCTTCCTTTTTCCAATAAATATTATTTTATTAGTATTTGTGTCTATTATAGTATATTCCTTTTTATCAAAATTACTTTATATCTAATATCACATAACTGACTAATGCTAATTAAGTTATGCTTAAGGTCATCTACTAGCAACACATTTTCTATAGAAGGGTTATTAGGAGTATCAACATTTCCTATTCCCACAATCCTTCCTTTGACATTGTCACCAAATGTGACGGTTCCTTCTTCCTTAGAGCTCAAGTTGCAAAGGAGGTTGTGATCTCTAGTCATATGCAGAGAGCAACCACTATCAAATATCCATTTGGAGTTCATGATGTCCCTACATCATGAGATGCAAGCAAAGACTTAGGCACCCACTTAACATTTATTTTTCTTGTTACTTCATTATTTCTATTTTGGTTCTTTTCAAGCCACTTAAGATGTTTCTTCACAACAACGATGTATTTCTCATTTGAAGATGCCCTTATAAATCCATTTTCATAAGGAATATCATTAAACTTTGAAAAGCCAAGTCCATACTTATTTAAGGAATGTCTTTGACTTATCAAGAGTTTATCTAAGTTCTTTTTACCTTGAGTGAATTTTGTCACTGTATTTAGTAGGTTATTACTTTTATTCTATAACAGTGTAATGTCTTTTTCTAGATTCTTTATCTTGTACTTCATTTGATCAATGCTCATATTAAGTTCAATGTTTTTGTTATCTAGGCCTTTATTCTCTTGTACTATTCTTTTTCCTTCTTTGATTAGAGAATCATTGTCTTTAGTTAGGTTTTCAATGGTTTTACTCATGGTTTTAGATTTTATTTTCAAATTTTTATATTTGTCATATAATTCATTAAATACTTCTAAAAGCTCATCCGTGTTAATCTCCTCCATGGGGGATAAGTTACCATCTTCCTCAAGTGCCATGAAACACATATTGGTATACTCACTGTCGGAAGAAGATTCATCATCCAAAGATGATTCATTGTTGTCCTAAGTGGCTTGGAGAGTCTTCTTTTTATTAGATTTCTTTTTATTTAATTTCATTTTGAGTAAAGGACAATTCTTTTTAAAATGTTCAGGTTTATTGCATTTGAAACATAAAGGTTGATCTTCCTTTTCTTTGTTATTGTCTTGATTTTTATTCCACTTTTTCCGAAACTTTCCTCTTTTTATAAACCTCTTGAATTTTCTAATTAATAAGGCTATATCTTCATCATCTTCGGATTCCTCTCAATCAGAGGTAACCTTTAGTACAATTGTTTTCTTTTTATAAGTTTCTTCTTGTTCTTTCTCCCTTTTCTTTTTTTCTAAGTTGTACTTTATATGAGGTTAAGTTCTTTATTAGGTCTTCAAATGAAAAAGTCGACAAATCTTTGGCCTCCTCTACGGCGGTTGTCTTTTTCTCCCAATCCAGAGTAAGAAATCGAAGTATCTTCCTCACAAGATCACTTTGAGAAAAATATTTGCCTAGAGACTGAAGTGTATTGGTGATTTCATTAAACCTAGTGAACATGTCTCCTATGAATTCATTTGGTTTCATTTTTAATAATTCATATTTATGAACTAACATATTAATTTTGGTTTCCTTAACTTGATTGGTTCCTTCATGTGTTACTTTTAGACTCTGTCATGCATCATGTGATGTAATGCAATTAGAGATCCTATTGAAGTGTTCTTGATTCACAACATAAAATAAAATGTTTAGTCCTTTAGCATCAAGTTGTGCATTTTTCTTTTCATCCTCATTCCATTCTTTGTAGGTTTTATTGTTTTGTGGAAACCCATTTACAACAATATCTCAAAGTTCATTGTTTATGGATTTTAAGTAGCTTATCATCTTACACTTCCAGTAGTTGTAATTCAATCCATCAAAAAATTGGGGTCTATTAATACTTTGCCCTCAATCAAATTGTAAGAAGCCATATATTCCTAAAGAATGTGTTAAATCTTATAATCTAGGAAACCAGTCTCTAATACCAATTGTTGAATCAAGAGACTTCTCTAGAGGGGGTGGATAGAGAAACTTAGTATTTTAAAATTCTACTTTAGGTTTTCAATAACAAACACAATTAAATACAGAATTTGAGTTAATTAATTAAACAACCACAGAAAGGGAAGAGAGACAATGAAATACATAAGGATTTTATAGTGGTTCGGCCAAACCCTGGCCTAGTCCACTCCTCGAGATACCCTCGAAAGTTCCCTTTGACTATTTAAAATAAATACTTACTTGTTGCGCAAAAACCCTTGCCAACTCCTGTGAACTGCGGAATCTTCTTCCAACCGGAGAAATACGCAAATTACTTGATTACGAAGTATCAAACCTTTCCCACAAGTGCCAATCTCTTTGATGAGGCTTTTGAGCAAATGGACTTGGGAAAAAATGAGCTAGGAATGTGAATGAAGCTTGAACAAAGACAGTAATTAGAGAGAAAGAGCTTAGTAGTACTTGATAATCTTTAAGGGTTGATTAGGAACCCTATTTATAGGTTTAGGGAGGGTAAACCTTGTATCTATCGGCTAGTATAATGGCTAGTTTCTTGAGAAGTCCGGTAACAAATCAGTGTGCTATTTTTGCTTGCTATTTTGCTTTTCACGAACGATTCGGTATGCCGAAATAACTTGGGTATGTCGGAATCTTCTGGTTCCGAATGTCGAAAATCTATGGAGTGCCGTTTTGATCTCTGCTTCCATCCTTTGTCTTTTGAAGTTCGGTGTGCCACGTGATGTGTCGAATTCTCTTAATTCAGTATGCTAAAATTCTTCGGAGTACCGATTTTTATCTATACTTGATTATTACAAATTTCAGTACCTTTTCTCATTCGATATACCGATAATATTTTGGTATGTCGAATTTACATCCACTTTGAAATAATTATAAATACAATAAAATTTTATGATTGATACAAGCATTTACATTAATACCTTTTTTGCATTCTTCATTCTTGTCTCTATGATGATTCTCCTGTTCTTCTAATACATCAATAATTCTCAAATCATTTTGTTAGAGCATAATAGATTTCTTTTTGTTATCATCAAAATCAATGCAAAATACACATTTATTCAAACAGTATCTACAATATCCATATGGATATCAAAGATTTTGGAAGGTATTAAAAACTTTTAATCTTGATCGATTTCATTCCAACATATAAATGATGAGATTTGTAATTACAAATAAATAATTATAACTAAGATAACTACGTCCTTGTGAGGCACCATAGGGACCTTAGAATTTTAGAAAATTTGCTTTCATGCCTGGGAAAGTATCATATTTGCCGATATGCCCTCAAATAACAATTATTTACTTGTTTAACCTTAAATAGTCCTCTATTACACAAATATACCCACACAGTTACCCCACCTCCACTAACCTTAGTTAAACTCTTAACTTGAAATGTGAAATTACTAACCTAACCCTATCTTTGAATGCCACTCAAAATCAATCAAAATGGGTCTCAACCCTAAAGTCTACTAACACTTGGGGCTAAAAGCAGCTTACCAAATTTATTCTTCCTAAAATCATCAAAAACACTTAATTAAATCGTGGCTACAAATGTTGAGTTCCTGAAAGCGAATGTATCCTTAAATCAAATAGAGTAAAGAGCTAGAGAAAGTGAATGTATCCTTGTCCAATTGGTACCACGTTGAATAATGGTGCTTTCAAAAACCTTGTGCTTTTCAATAGAAGTTGACGCTAGAGGAAGCAAAGGCACTAAATCATTCAACCTCTCAACATATATCTCCCCACTACTACTTGTGGAAGATGGTTCTGGGACAACAATTTAGCTTTTCATGACATAAGGGCTAAAAACATATTCATGAATGTTGGAGCTAAGGAGGTAAGAAACAAGAAGTTGGGATGCAACAATAAGGAATATAGCCAACATTGCTACAAAAATCAAAATGAATGGAAGCTTGATAGGAATCACTAAAACACCAAAAGACCTTTTTTGAAGTCATTATTCAAGAAGAATAGTAACATCAGATGTAGAGATTCAACATTGCCTCTTCAGACCTTATACCACAATTTCATTTAGGTTGATGAATTAGAGACTGCTCGGTGAATAATGGACTGAAGCAATCAAACATATCTCTGGAATTAGATCTAGGAACCATAAATAAAGATGCTACTTTCAATAACCACAACAAAAACAAAAAAAAAACACCTAGATCTCAAATTCTCGGTTAAGACAAGAATCTCCCAACCAACCAACCATCATATAGCTAAAGGACATTTACTACATTAATTTTGAATTCTGGTTATAGAGTGAACCATAAACTCATAGAAGAAGAAGAAGAGGAGAGGAAAAAAAAATCAGACTTTTGACCAAGAAAGGGTTGTCTAATCTAAAAAAAGTAAGGAAAGGACAAATAAGCTAAATTTATTTTGTAGGCACCTTTTTTTTTTAATAAATACATAGGAGAGAAGAAATAACCATATAGATATAATTATTAGATATCTATAAATATATAGTGAAATTTTCATTTAAATTAAACAACTATTGATCCTTGATCTAAAAGTCTTAAAATTCAACATATTTTGTTAAATTCTAACCGTTAAATTTTAAATTAAAAATTAATAATTAATATAACTCAAATTAGGATGAAACTTTAACACATAATAGATTATCTTATAGATTAATTAATTATATAATTAGATTTTATTTTTAAAAAACGAAAAAATAAAAAAAATGGGGTGCACCTACACTGTAACAACCCCCAAGTCGCTACCACAAAACCTAGCTACAAATTTTCATTTTATTATTTGTTTTATCTTTATTAATGACCAACAATTACACTAATGATATATCTAATGCTAAGTACTCTCAATAGGAAATAAAACTAATAAACAACAGAAATAAATTAAACTAACACTCAGCTGGATCCCTGATGTGTGGTGGCGTGACTCCTTCTATATGTACTAGCAATCAACAGCTGCTATCCTGCATCTACCAAAAACACACAAAACAAAGCACACGTGAGTGACCACTCAACAGTCACCCAGCATGCACCCCACCTACAACTCGACAACCTATGCCGAGGGCAACCAAGCACAGGCATCGTCTGCAACCACTTGGTCTAGTGGTGAAGCCTCTTTGTGGTTGTACGAGAGGTCAGGAGTTCGACTCCCACGGACATCATATATATTACATCACTTGGTGGCAGTTTCTCATAGTCACACCTGGATGCCGACAAATCAAAAGGGCAATCTACTGATGCCTAGCACACAAGCACTGACATTCCTCTCAAATGTCGCAACACAAAACCAGGCAATCACCACTACCTGGTAGGCCACAAACTCATAAAACCATGTCTTTAAAACCATTCTTTTCCTTTCCTTTGCAAAACCATGTGCGTGCACTTTTAAAACCTTTTATGCATGCCCGAGAAAGCTACTCTCGCCATTTCAAGCCCAAAACAACACCAAAAGCACAACTACAGAGACTCTACTCTATACAACATGGTCCCCTCTGAACCTAAACACACACTAAGCCACGAAGCCTCTGCTCCCAAAACAACGGAGCCACTGCTCCCAAACACTGCACCTCAACAAGTGCTAAAACCACGGCCTCTAATATGCCCAGAGCCTGATTTTCCCAACTAGGATTCTACACAAACACAAGCACAAACAGTGTGTTGAACTGTCCGGCGTCAAGCAGATAACACTGCCAACAAGCAGTCCACCGAGGAGCGACCACAGTGTCTACACTACCACGACATGCCACCCTGTGTAGGAGCCACGTTGTCCTGCTATTCTCCCGCTTGGAGAACCTTCAACAAAGCCAACCCCTCCTTGGAAAGGTAGTCCTGTCTTTCAAGACGCTACCAGCTACGGAGCGTGCGTCCCATCCGCACTGGCCAACACAGGGTACGCCTTCTCACGGTGCCTTCCACACGGTGCTCAGGAAGGAGTCTCATACCTCCACACCAGAGCCTTAGTGCTCACAGCGACAACAGGAGTATCATACCTCCCCGTCATGCCACGAAACACCTCAACCCGCGGACCACAACTCTAGTCTCGAAACGATAGTTAAGGAGTATCTTTAGACACCCCAATTTTACCAATTTTGCAGGATGGGTCTGGTAGTTGAGCTCAAACCCCTTAACCTAGGCCATTTAATTCATGGAGACCCAATTGGGCCCATGAAGGCCCACTAGCCCATTTGGGCCCACTACACCATTTCAAGCCTATTTGACTTCATGCAAGCCCATTTAGCCTCTTTGGACCCAATCAGCCCTAATTGGGCCCATGCGGGCCCACAAGGCCCGCATAGGTCCATTTAGCCCAATTTGAGCCCGTTCGGGTCCACAAGTCCATTTTAAATCCTTTTAACACTCATTCAACTTG
>JAMKQA010024272.1:0-18500 GCA_024699735.1 Posidonia australis
AAGCATACATTTAGCAGACCATTGACAGTAGGAAACCTAGAAAAACCGAGTTTTCTCGGGCGCATGGGGGTGCCTAACCCCTTCCCCATGCGTAACCATAATCCTTACCCTTTCTCTGGCCCGCATTCATCTTGCATTATCCATTAGGCACGGATCACACATGCATCTTTGCATCTTGTTTTGCTTTCTGCCTTTTTTGGTGTTTTCTTGGTTTTCCTCGTCTTTCCATTAAAAAACTAGGTCGCGACTCCTTTCCTTATCCTTTTTGTCTTCCCTTTGGTGTTTCCGAGTCTTGTCTCTCCCTCCAGATTCACCATTTTCGCTATGACTGTATCGGACCTTCCAGTGTGTTTCTGCACACCGGAGTAAGGTTTGGTGAACCGCGCCCACGGGTTCCACCAGCATGGTCACAGTTATAAGCCACTAGATGGACATTTTAGACCAAGGGCATGTTAGCTACTCTCTGGCGAAACCCTCTAGTGTCCTCTACTAGGGGCATGTCAGCTACCCACTAGCATGACTTCACTGTTTACCTTCAACTAGGGGCATGTCAGTTGCTTTCTAGTGAAGTACCACTGACACATCTTGCAGGATCAAGGCAGGCCAATCTCCTTTAGCTTCTAGGCTCCTGCTCATCGTAATTGCTAAAGGAGAGGATTAGAGCTAACAGGGATCAGCCCAAGCTTGAGCAAATAAAAGAAGAGATTCCGAATTGGCACCGTTGAACTACATTATTTGCCATGGATGGCGACTGCAGACAAGGAATAGTTGGGAATCATCAGGCTTGCATCAAGAGAGTCTCATAGTGGTAGATTAGGCCTCCAAGCTGCCTTCAAAAGTCAAGAGCACTGGTTGCCAGCCCCAGCCTTTAGGAGCTGTGGGAGCAAACCACGACTAGCTTGTGTAGGCAGGATGAGTAGGTGACACAGGGGATCATCCAGGTTCTGTTCCTTATCCTCAGGGTTGCCACAGCTCATGACGTTCACGACCACAACACAATGGTAAAGGAAACGCATAGCAAGCATTCATTTCATTGAAGTTAAAAAACAGTCTAATACAAGAACTAAAGATAATTGTCAGCTTACAACCCTTGAATTGCCTATCAGTCATCGAAACCTGACCATGGCCCTCGGGAACTCTCAGCACCACCAAATGGAGGCGCACTGGGAGCCCTTTCACAGATGGGCCACGTCTCACGAATAAGGGACCGATATTCTAGAGTACAGTCAGTGCCCTTCACTAGGCCTAAATTTGAGGAATGAAGATAGATGCACGTCCATCAAGCTAGTTTTGTCATCACGTTCAATGAGTTTATAAGATATCCCTAAAGGAACTCTAGCATGGGGCTCTCCTCGTAGGAATCTTGGTAGTACCCAAACTAGTGGAGGACCCAGACCAGGTGCTACTCAACCCCACTAGTTAAGCCTGGTAGCACAATCAGCCACATGTCAAAATTATTGAAGTAAACAACAAATGGCTCGAAAATAGATGCTATGATATGTCAAGTCACATCATCATTAGTGAGGCCCATTAGACGATCATAAAACTTCTAGACATTCGAGATGGTTTGAGCATGGGCATTGTTGCAATAAGTCTCAAATATAGATCTCCATGGGCGAACAATCTCCACTCCCATATGAGCAGCCAGCCAAACCTGTTAAGCATGACGTCAATAAAGAACTACAAGGGATGGCAGTGAGACTAAGATTACCTACACCAAGGCTCTACAACCGTAGAAGTGGCGAGAACGATGCAGAACCCGGTCTAACCCCCAATAAGTCTCCATTAGAAAGATGGGAGTTAGATCTATTTGTCGGGTAATCGTGGCCAGGGCAATTTCAGCCACCTCGATCTACACAATGGTCTAGCCTGACTAAATACTAGTTCCCTAAAGAAGCGTGTGACAAATCCACACAGCCACAGTTCATCTCCTAGTTTGGCCTACCTTGACAGCATCTAGCCAATGTAGTCCAATCGAAGCATGGGAGTGGAATCGTTTGTGCAAACAAACTGTTGCCTACACCCAACAACGCTGACCCGAATAGTTGGCTCAAATGGCAAGGTATCCATCACAGCACATGAATGTTGGAGAACCCAGTATTCTCGGGATACCGCAGATCCTTCAAACTTCTCCCAGTATCAAAGTTAGCTCAATTCTACCAAAGCAGAAGACATGGTGAGCTGACTTCCAAAATCAAGTAGCCACACATAACAAATATCGACTCACTTCAACTCGGCCAATATCGAGAAATTTGGAGGAGATCCCCCATGAGCGAAGTTTCTCCTGGTCATCAGTAGTCAAAGCCTCGATCTAGGTCAGAAGGGTGTCTGAGCAATGGATAGGGGTGACCAATGTAGTTTATCCCTAGGTAGGGAAAATCAAGCAAACAAGAGCATGAGTTGTACTAAGCCCCAAAGCTTGGAGAGTGAGGAGTTCAAGCTTAGATTAGAGTTTCTTGGCATAAACAAGAACAAACAAAAGGTTACCATGAGGGGAAGGTGGTGGAAGAAGGCAAAGAAACCACCAGTGCCCTAGAACCTTAGAGGAGCTAGAAGGAGAAGAGATGGCCAAGAAGGAGAGCTATCCACAGGAAGAGAGGTTGGTTCGTCTTTATTCCTAAAGCCCTAAGCCCTCTTACAAACAGCAGCAGTCGAGTTAATAGCCGGCCTGATCGTGTAAGGCGAAATTGTGGACCAACAACACGGACGACATGTGTAGGTAGTTGTCGCGAGAAAACTAGGGATTTGCCCAAGGTCACGCCTTATATAATGGACTCGCACTACTGGCGCAAATCAACAAAACAAAGAGGCAAGCCATAAAGCATTCACATCAAGTCAAATTTTAAGCATAGATATATATCAATGAAGAAGGTGACATATCAGATGTCCATAATCAACTATTAAATGTCCATAAATTGGGGAATTCATTCCAATGTTACAATAGCCTGTATAGAAGGTCAAAAATCTCAAAGGAAAGGCTAGGCTCTCAGTCTTCATCAGAATCCTCTCCCATGCTCCTTCGAGCTGCTGCAATGACTAGGCGTTCAGCCCTGCGGTGCATTCTCTTGGCATCCCATGCTGAAGCAGCCTGGGTACCGGTAGCTGAGTTGGAAGCACCGTCTAGTTCCTCTTCCATAGAAATGTCTTCATCATCCAGGCTGAGATCGAAGTCACCACTGCTACCCAAGACTACCTCAGCCTTAAGGCCTGCACATTAAAAGGAAAAAACATAAAAGTCAAGATGAGCAGGTGTATTAGAATAATTTAGAATTCAAATTTTCTTTTAGAGGACTGCTTTAAACTATTTACCCTCAGGAAAGCCTCCCACTGTGCCTGAAAAGAAAACAAGAAATGGTTAGATTTCATTAATCAGTATATATGGAGTAACCCAGGAACTAGTAGTTTACTAAACAAGAAAAACGGGAGCTTATCTTGGCCCATCAGATTCACTCCCACCAATCTTTGAGCTAGTCCTGGAATCTCTACAGATAACAGCAAGAAATATGTTAGAGCAGGATTTAACAAAAGTAGGCGGTGCAAAGAAGTTCAAGTAGTAAAAGGAAGCAGCTACTTGGGCCCAGTCCTCGAAGAACCACATCTCCATCTAGCTCTCCCTCAGCTCCTCATCAAAGAGGTGGGGCTTTCCAGCCTGCTTGAACCAAGTCAAGTAATCTACATAGTCGACCGAATGGAAGGCATTGTGGCTCTGTGGGACAAAAGCAACTACAAAGACCGATTGAGCCCGCGCTCGAGTCATGGCTTGGGATTCCATGTCACCTGGAGGAGGTAGAGGAATGCAAAACTCGTTCATGTATTGGTGGCAAACGGATCCTGGGAGGTAGTATGCCAAACTTTTTAGACAGTAGACCTTCACTTGCTTGCGACGGAGCGCTTGGCCAAACATTAGAGGGGCCTAGTCCACATGCTCATATTGTTTAAAGGGCTACAGTTCAACCTGGAATGCAAACATGACAGTAGGTCAATGGATTAGCCAAAATATCCTGTAAAGCCAAGCAGACAGATTTGAAATAGAACTTACATCATCTATGCTCAAGAGGTCGAGGAGGTAGCAGTATGCTTTATAACTATAGATGGCCAAGGTAGCCTGGTGGTCAAGCTCACACCACTATCTTGGAAGTGGCAGGAGGTCGGACCGGAGATGATAGAAATAACCCCCTCTCTCCACATGCTCCATCCCCCAGTACTGCAAGGGATAAACAACGATTTTAGAAACCAGTCAGATAAAGGTGTAATTCTCAAAATAGCGACCAAGCCAGTTACAAATGCCAGGACTTACTGTGAGAAGTAGGTAGAGGCCGACATGGGAGCGTAGGTTCTTCCGAACCATGTCATCTAGCCCACAGAGCATGTAGGCATAACTAGCTCCGCCCAAGCCATACTGGCCCAACTTGTGTAGATCGGCCAAGTATATCAACCAGTCTGTTAGGACACAGTAGCCTGAGGTATCACAGAAAACCAACCCAAAGAGCTCAAGCAAGAAGTGGCGTAGTACGAAGTCTGCCTCTCGTAACCCCGAAGCATGGTTGGGCCATATCTTAGTCCACTCCTGCAGCCAACTATAGCAGAAGTAACGTGAGCAATGGGTGAGCACACCACAGCAAGATAGGAACTTTGGCAAACCCCTGCGTAGCCTTGCCAACGATAGGCTCCCCAGTGAAGCCTAGCCTTGTCAGTAGTGCCCAGTGCTCGGGTAGAGTCCCCAACTCGTTGAACGGGAGATGGAATGTATACATCTCATAACGCCATCACTCCACCAAATCCTCGAAAAGCTGATAGTGCCCTTGAATGACATGAATTCATGGCAAGCCGCCAAAGGGGCTATGATGAAGTAAGAACTCCTGTAGAAAATGTGGTAGATGCTTGAAGTAGTCTACCATGGGCACCTAAAGGCACCGCATGACTTGACCAGTGTCGCCCACCTACAAGGCAAGGAAAAGAGTCAGGTCAATCTATAAGCTACAAAGGCAGTCATTTGGCGAATTTCTGAAATGCATACCTCGAAGTCATCTCACTCATAGATGTGGGAGCGACTAAGCAGGTGTCCCCTAAAGTGGCCCGACTCCTGCAATTTCATAGATATTGGGTCAAATTTTATGCAAAGCTAGAGTCAGCAATACCTTTCACTTAAGGCAGATTCTTTGTCTCCTCGGGCACGTCAGACTCCTCGCTCTCGTCTACTGCTTGCAAACTGGATGCTGTTCCGGAACCCCATGAGCGGGCACCATGACCCCATCACTACGAACCGAAAGCAATCCTCCCGATCTCAATGATCTACCGCTCAAGGTCAGACTGTCAACAAGAGATATAGGTTCGGTCAATTATTGTCAAGTAGAGAAATTGAGCAGATTGCATATCAGGCCACGTTAGCAATTAACTTTAAAGCCAAAATCAGGTCATCAGAGTAGAGTCTGGCACGGTGAAGTGCAGGAAATCATAAATTGGTGGGATTTTGCAAAAAACAGTTGCCAGAATCACATTCCAAAATCCAAGGTTTTCAGGCATTATTAAAAAAAATCAAGTGAAGTCGTCAAGGCGTTAATTGGGTAAAAATCCATGTATTCTTCAAGACATTATTCCGAGAAGAGCCAAGTACATTACTCCAAGGTAGCATTTTCATTCAAAGCAAACCAGAATGCAATTAAGTGGATTTCTAAGACATCAGTCAAGCAAGCTAATAACAGAATGTGATTAAGCAAGAAAAATCAAAGGTTTATTTTCACAAGCTTGGCGGCATGAAAATGGTGTAAAATTCGCTAGTGACCGATGAAGAGGCACCTCTGGCGTACCAATGACTGTTCCTTGGAACCTCGTGCCACCAGTTAGCCCGACAAGCCTCGGACCATTAGCACCTGAGCACTAGGTCTCCCGTCGCTAGCAAAGCGGAGGGTCGACAGTGCTAGATGAAGGGCAGGAAGAAGAGCCCCATGCTTGGTAGAGGAAGGAGGGTAGCAGGAGAAAACAAAAGGAGTAGAGAGGAGGAAAGCTTACCATGGTTGACAATGCCTCCTGCACAAGCCTCTTGCACATTGGTTCGAGCCCACTGTCCATTCACCCACGCCCATTCAAGCCTCGCCATCAGTGAAGTCTCCCTCAACCCTAGTCATCATCCGTAGAAGGAAAGAAGAAGAGGGAGATGGAGAGACACGAACAATGAAGAAAGAGAAGAAGAAAATGACAAATGAAGTGAAGGGCTAAAGTTTTAAATCAAAAATTTCATAACAGAGAGGAAAAAATCATGTTTGTGGTTTCCTCTACATAAGAGATTAAGAAAAGGAAATAGTTGGGTGCCTAGGTCCTACAGTGTTAACCATCAGTGGGCCCTGCAACTTTGCAAAGATTCCCAACTCCTCAAACAGCATTTTGCAAAGTGTTGGGCTAAAGTGCAATTTACCTAGTATGTGCTAGATCGTTTATCCTAGAAAACTTCAGAAATTGAGGGAATGTCCACGTAATCTCTAGGACCCCTAGCAAACTTTCCATATCAAGAATAGTTGTTAGAATCGGCCCAAATAACAAGTTTTATAAATTTTAGCACAGTTTTCTGAAATTGAAAATAGGTCCTTAGCCTGTCCAAGAGCCAAAAGATGAGATTTCTTGATGGAATTAGCCAATAAGGACACTCCCAGGAATGGCAAATTAACATCGAGAAGGTTGTTAAAACACCCAGACTCAAAAATTCTTAAAGTCATAGGGGGGAAATTTGCATAAAGGCCCCTAAAAGTTTTGCCCTAATCGATTTACAGCCTGATACATTCAGAATTAAGCAGATATCCCTGGAAGTTCGAGAAGTATATGAGCATATGTGACATCTAGGCCTGATTATCCATTTTTACTTATAAATCATATAATTAATTGTAATATTGTGTAAATGGTTTATTAATGGATAATCTGTTGTTTCTTAGATGTGTGACCTTGTGGTTGGCTTTTTGTGCACCTGCTTGTGATTTGGGACCAATGTGGGATCCAATCTGAGGATGCACAGTTGCGTCAGTTTGCATGCCTATCTTTTCTTCCTTTCTTTTTCTCTCTCTCTCTTTTCTCTCCCCACAGGCATATGTCCTCTTATTCTTCTTTCTCCTCACCCTCATCCACACTCGTGCCACCAACGACACCGCCCATGCTTCCCTGTCACCTCCGACGAGATGGATGGCCGACGGCTTGCGGGAGGAGGAGGAGATATAGAGAGGAGAGGGGTTAAAGTGGAGAAGGAGGCTATAAAGAGGGAGACGAGCTAGGAAGAAGAGAAAGAGGAAGATGGAGCGTTCGCTACGGGCTGAGGATCGCCGAGGCTTCACCGGGGCAGGGGGAGCCCACCGGAGTAGGGGAGGTTCACCATAAGAGGTATGCGGTCCCTTCCCTTCCCTCTGTTCCATGTTCCCTTGAAAATGGATAAAATCCATGAAATCATTGTAAAATACATGTAAAATCGTAGAAAAATAGGGAAATTGATTAGAATGAGTTAAAATGCATGAAAACATAGATATCATGCAGTTAGGATTGAAATTTGTAGGAATATGCAAATTTTTGGGTTGAGGGCTACAGTAGCCGTTCTTGAGTTCCTTCCCTTTGTGATTTTCGTGTGGATTGTGTGGTGAATGAAATCATGAATGGTTTGAGGGGTTTTGAAGTAGACTCAAGGGTCTACACCCCATGATTTACTCATATTTTGTGATGTGTGTTTGGTGGGTCCAATTGAAACTCCCACCTTGGGCAATTTTTGCCGCCTAGAACAGGGGAGGTGCCTTGGTTTCGAGCGATTCAGCATGCCGAACTGAATTCGGCATACTGAATCTCTGTCAGATTAAGCTAGGATACCTGATTTTGGTACGTCAAAATCATCTAGTCGACCGAATCAAGGGTTTTTGGTATACCGAAAATATTCGGTGTACCAAACCAGGGATTTTCGGTAACCGAACTTGAAATTTGGTCTGCCGATTTTGCCCTAGCCCTAATATATACAATGTGATTATAAAATGAAAAGGAAAGGTTTTAAATGGACATTTAGCACATGGTTTTTCATTAATTGAGTTGGGACCCCAGTAGAGGGTCAGGTGTTGCATGGAAATAGATTCCTGCAACAAAAAGAATGAAATAAAAAATGGTTTTGAAAAGAAAAGCTTAAAGAGTTTTGGAAATGAAACACTAATAATGTGTTAAGGAACCACGAGGGTTTGTGTCGACAATGTGGTCGGAGTATGAGGCTCCAATGAAACCAGTTGCCAGACACGACTGTGGTTGTCGAGCTTGAGACAGTGTAGGCTGAACCTAGGTCGTTGTACCTAGTTGTTTGGGTCACCGAGCTCGTGACGGTGTAGGCTGAGCCTATGTTGTTGAACCTAGTTGTTCGAGTCACCAACGGTGTAGGCTAAGCCTGTGTCGTTGTACCTAGTTGTTCGGGTCATCGATGGGGCGTCAGACAAAGACGTATCCCATGCATATATGAAAAAGATTGAGGCCGGTTGGCCAAGGCGGTAACATCCTGCACAGGGAATTTCGCTGTGGTAGTGCAGGGCAGTAAGGGAAATGATGTTCTCGCCTACTGCTTGTGTGCCTAGCTACCCCTAATCAAGGTAACATCAGTAAAGAAAAGTGGAAATGTATAAGAAAAAAAATGTGATTTGAGAAATGTGGTTTGGCTAGGATTGGACTCATGAATGATCCTAGAATCCTAGAAACGAATAAGAATTATGGTTTTAACCAGTTAACAGCCAATGTTTGAGATTTTGGTTTGAGCCCTGAGAGGCATCATGTTCTAGGCTGGATTTGATCAAAAATATGAGTTTTTGAAAGTGATTTTGGTTTTGGGAAGAAATCCCAACTATTGAAAAGGACATGTTTTGGAAAATGATTTCCAAACGCTTTCAAAAGAAAATGTAAAATGTGTGTTTCTGAAAGAGAATATCATTTGAAATAAATTTCCAAATGTTTTGAAAAGAAAGGAAAGATGGGTTTTGACAAGAGTTGGATTTGGGATTTGTGAACGTGCCCACTGCCCAGGGGCCAATCCGATGTCGGGGTCGCTCTAGAGGGGGATGAAGGCCACAGGCATGCCGAGATGGTGAGGGCGCAAGACGGGACGAAAAAGAGAGAAATGGAGTCACCACCTGGTCTTTTAAGGGAAAGACGAGGAAAAGCAAAAACGAATCACTAAAAGTGAATGAATGACACGCAAACGTGAATGCCAGATGTCTACTAACCAGAGGATGGGTAAGGATTCCTATTACGCACCGGAAAGGTGTTAGGCACCCCCGTACGCCCGAGAAACTCGGTCTTTCTAGTCTAATTTGCTTGCTTGAGGTTGAATGAATGTTTGCTATGCCTAGATTGTGTTCTAATCATGCTAATGTGAGTGCCAAGACAAGACTGGATGGATGTGCAAGACGATGTGCAAAAATTGCGGAGAAATCCACATGAATTGACAAAATCGCAGAAAATCACATGAAATGACGATTTTTTGTAAAGAATGCCTCTGAAAACTATGTTGATGTCAAAAGGATAAAAAGTCGAGTCAACCTGCATTCTCGGAATCATGGAAAAAGTCGTGAAAATCAAAAAGGGGAAAAATAATCTGTGATAGGGTCAAATGTCAGCCCTCAGGCCTATTAATGTACTCCTTTGGGCGATGAAACCCAAATCAAATCAAAAAAATATGAAATGTAGGATTAAAGAAAATCAAATCGGATAATGGATAAGAAACTCTAAGGACAAAGTGAAGAAAGAAATCCATGAAGGAAAGGCATGGGATGCCGACTCGCCAAATAGGGATACAAATGTGAGGAAAACGGATATGAAATGCATGGACAAATGCCTAAATGCGTAGAAACTCTAAAGGATGGTCTAGACATGGACTATGCAAGACTAGTGCAAAAATTGAGATGTATGCTCATGAATTGGAGGCATAGGGGCAATTTGGTCATTTCCCTAGCTAGATGTGATAAATGTTTGCATGGGAGTGATGCATGGCCTAAGTTATGTCAAAATGTGTGCCAAATGTCTAGAAGATGTTATTTGCAAGGAACATGGGGGAGAAAATCAACAAAATGATTTAAACACAATAAAGGACAAACATAGGGACCAAAATGCAAAATTCACAAAAGGAGTGAGAATCTGGATGAAAAAAAAAATGTTCACAACCCCTATTCTAACATGCAAATGATGGGTCCAATGTCAATGTGGCACAGGGATGTAAAAGTTGCACTTGGATAATTTCCTGAAAATTCAGGGTCTGAAGTGCAAACTTCACATATAAGTGCAAATGTGACTAAAATGTAAGGCTAAAGATCAAATCTCAATGAAAACATGATTTTTAAATGGAATCAATGATTAAATGAAAAACATGAAATGCAATGAGTGAAAAATGCCCCAAAATATGCAGGAAAACAATAAAACCCTAAATGATGGATTTGGAATTAATGTATGGGTCAAAATGTAAATTTTATGTTCAGAAACAATTTGATGTGAATCTAGGGTCTTTTGTGCAAAATGTTTGGACTTCAATGTGGTAAAAATTGGGATTGCATGTTGGTCAGTGCAATTATGATGTTTCTTGAGGTCTAGGATGGAAAATACACAAAGAAAACTCATTTTTTAAAGTTCTGAGGGCTTAATGCAAAAGACCAGGACCAAAATGTAAAGAAAATTTCATTTTAATAACAATCAGTGTGATTTTTAAATATTTTAGGCCTTAGACTGCAAATTTCCTAGAGAAAAATCATTTTAAAGATTTCAAGGGCTAAATGCAAATGTTCAGGACTTAAATGTGATAAAAACTCAATTTTAATGATGATCAGTGTAATTTTTAGAATCTTCAGGGTTTAAAATGCAAATTTCACATAGAAAACCTTTTTTTTTAAAGCCACAAGGGACAAATGCAAATATTCTAGACCTAAATGTAATCAAATCAAGTTCCAAGGACCTAGATATGATAAAAAAACATGCATTAATATGTTATGAATAAAAAAACAAAACTCAAGGGGGCCACATGCAAAATCCATAGAGGAAATAAAAGAATGAAAAGTATTTTAAAACAATAGGGGTTGAAATATAAATGTCTGTAGACATGGAATTCGGGCCGGGCCGGGCCGGCGCGGCCTGGACTAGGCCTGGCCAGCCCGCTGGCTGGTCCGGGCAGGGCCGACCGCAACAACCCATGGGCCCGGCACAGCCCATGGCCCGCATGTGGGCCGGTCCGGGTCAGGCCGGGCCGGCTACAAAAACTCTTTTTTTTTTCACTGTGCGCGGGCCGGCCCAGCCTGGCCTGGACTGCTTCGTGGGCCAAACTAGGCCTAGTCCGCGGGCCATGGCGGGCCTGCCCGTTTGGCCCGGCACGACCCGCGGCCCACGACGGGCCTGGCCCAGCCCGGCCCACGAGTGATTTTTCCGGGCCCAGGCTGGGCCGAGCGGGCCTGGGCCGGCCCGGCCCAATTTCCATGTCTAAATGTCTGGACCCATATGCAATAAAAAAGCATCTAAATATAATAAAATACGGGTCTAAAATTAATAAACCGAAACTAAATGGGCCTGGCTTAAAAAGTCCCCTTTCGAAGATCGTCGGAGGATCGCCGGCGTCCTCCCTCCGGCGATCTCTCCGGCGAGCCTTCGGTGGCCATCCAATGGTGGAAAAGGGGCGCGTAAGGTTGGGGAAGCTTTGTGGAGGTGTGACAGTCCTCTCCGAGTAGTTGGGCAAGGCTGGAATGGCCTGAGGCCTCCCCCCCACCTCGTGCTCCTGCGAGGTTCTCTGAACAGCGACAGAGCAGCTGGAGGTGTCCCGGAGGTTGGAACGGCGCGTCGGAGGCTAGGGAAGCATCATGGGGGCACGGCGAGGCTGAGAGGAGTGTTGTTGAGGCCCAAGGAGGTCTGGAGAGCTCCTCCCACCTCCGACTCCGGTGACGGGCTAAGTAATGGTGGTCGGGGAGCGGCGGTGCTCTAGGCTAATAAGGAGTAGCACGGAGGGCTTTGTGGTGACTCGGGGATGCTTTCAGAGGAGGAGGACCGGTGTTGGAGCGTCAGGGGTACTCGGGTGTCTTCACGGGGGAGGGCTGTCGGTGGTAGCAGCGGCAACAACGACGAACGACGCGGTGGTCTAGTGGCTCTCTCTAGAGCGGAGGGTGACTAAAGGAGGAGTAAAAGAAGGGGAAAGAAAGGAGAGGCCCACGGGGGGCCTCGCCTGAAGTCAGGAGGCTCGGAGCCTCGCTGACAGGGTGAACCCACCGCCGAAGGGTGGGTCAACGGCGTGCGAGGAGCCTGGCTCCGCTGTGGTGCGTTCCAAAGGCCTAAGGGTTTCTAAGAGGCATGCTCTGAAATGAAATAGAGGAAGAAGCGGAGTACCTGGTGGTGTGTCGCTCCCCGGCAGCTCTACGGCGGCGCTCTGGATTCTTCGGCGACACTCTAACTAAAGGCTTTTGATTTGAAGAAAAGAAGGTGGAGGAAGTGGCCTGGGTGTCTTCGCTATTTGGGTGTGGGGAGAAGATTTTTGGACTGCTGGGGAGAGGTTGGAGGCTCGTTCTAGATGAGGGGAGTGGAAGAGAAGGCTCTGGCATGGGTTTCTCCGACGATCTCTTTTTTTTGGTTTTCTTCTCTCCGCTCTCTCCAATTCTGTCCAGATCTCCTCCCCTTCCGTCCGTCCTCCCTTTTTTTGGTGGTTTTTCCAAACTTTTAAGAGGGATGGAAGAAGAGGTGATCGTGGGTGATGGCGGTTGGACAATCGTGGGAATGAGGGAGATGGGGAGATGGTGCGGGGAGGAAGAAGATACTGTAGCATTATTTCCATTTCCTAAGTTTTTTGGTTGAGAAAGATGTCATGGGTGTATTGAACTTAACGGGCCTTGTTTTTTGTTGGGCTTTTGGTTTGGTTTTTTTGTTTTTTGCTTTTGGTTTTTTTGTTGTTTTAGGTTTTAACGTTTTGGTTTTATTTTAGGCTTTTGCTTTTGTTTTAAGTTTTTTTTATTTTGTTTTAAGTTTTTTATCTTAAGTATTTGTTTTTGGTGATTTTAATTAAATTTTGATTTTGTGATTTTGAAGTTTAATTGTTTTTTAAAATTAGGGATTTTAGGAGTTTGAATTTAATTATGAGATTTTAAGTTAGTTTCTTTTGGGATTAATTAAATGATTTAGGGTTTTTAAGTTTTTATCATTTTAGGTTTTTGTGACTTAATTAATTAGTTTTAAGTTAGGATTTTCAAGATTTTAATTATTTTAGAGGTTTTTAGGTTTTTTGGATTTTAATTAGAGTTTTTAGTTTAAATTAAGGTTTTAGGTTTTAATTAAAGTTTTTGGGTTTTAATTGGAATTTTGGGTTTTAATTTAGGTTTTTTTGGATTTTAGACATGGTTTTTAATTTAACTAGGGTTTTTTGGATTTTAATTAAAGTCTTGAGTTTGAATTAGGGTTTTTTTAATTTAATTAAATGACTTAAGGGCTTTTTGAGTTTAATTTAGGTTTTATTTGAAATTAAATAGATTAAAGTGGTTAAAATTAGATTTTATTTGGTTTTGACTTTAATTAGGGTTTTCACTTGATTAATTTGGATTTTAAATGTTTTTAAGTGGATTTTTCTTGATTTTGATTTTAATTAGGGTTTTCACTTGATTAATTTGGATTTTAAGTGGATTTTGCTTGATTTTGATTTTAATTAGGGTTATCACTTGATTTTTGGCTTTTAAGTGTTTCAGGTGAATTTTGTTAATTAGAGTTTTAATTAATTAATTAGAATTTTAAGTTGATTTAGGTGAATTTTGTTTATTTTTGATTTTAATTAGTGATTTTACTTAATTAATTAAGGTTTTATGTGGATTTAGGTAAATTTTGTTTATTTTGGTTTTAATCTAGTGGTTTTTGCTTGGATTATTTTAGAGTGGGCTTATGTGGGCCTAGTGGGTTTTCGTGGGCCTAGTGAGCTTGAGTTGATCTAGTGGGCTTGTGTGGGCCTAGTGTGGGTCTAGTGGGCTTATGTGGGCCTAATGGGCTTGTGTGGGCCTAAGTGGGCTTAGGGTTCTATGGAGTTAGGGTTTAGGAGTGATGGTTGCAACCAGAGCATCTTCTAGAGGAGCCTGCCACCAAGTGACTGCAAAATCGGAGTGTCTACAGGATTTAACTCCCAAGTGATTTCAAGCAAAAGAAAAAGGGAATGATATTTTAAAAGAAAAAGAGGATTTTCAAAAGAAAAGCATGCTTTGAAAAAAATTAAAAAGCTGAATTTTATAGTTTTCCAGATATTTTGTGGTTTGTGTGTTTGGGGCAAGTACTAGGTGACTTAGATGTTACTCACGCATGCTTGTTTGTTTTTAGGTGCAGTTTGGGTGTAGTCAGTTCCGGTGCCAAAGTCGGAGCATCTAGCCGCACCTTGTTTCCTAGAGGTGAGCCTTAGTTACAGTTAATTAATTTTACTGTAATTAGTGTAATTTTGCTTATGATACTATGATTTAGGTAACGTGCCCGAGTTCGGGGCGTTATAGCATAGCATACAGACTGATAGTGCGAATCAGGGAAACAGTCTAATGAAATTTGCAGACCAGCAACCACAATTTCTTAGAACTGCTAAAAGGCCCTAGATTATTTCTGAGACAAACCACCAGATGTGTGCACTTTCGGCAAAAGATCAGAGGCATCCCTTGTGCATCAAAGCTAGGTTTATGCCCAAGAGCGGCTAAGATGCCATGATCCAGGGCAAATTACCATAATGCCCTATCCTCCTAAAGGGAGTTGAGAGCGCCTAATCTGTTAGTCGAGCACATGACATGTTCTTCCTGTTCTCAGTCAAGTTCAGGATGGCTTCAGAATCATATGCGTGACCCTTTATGTTTGTACTAGCTCAGCAACTACAAAATTACAATTATGCCCCTATCACTACACTAAATTTGTTGGACACCACAAGAGTAGTCCTTAGGATCACCCATTGTCGTAGGGTCAACCTTGAGCAGGATTCAGCCTAGTTGTAGGCTTGCCCCTATCCTGCTAGGATGCAACGAGCCTTTAGAGGAGCATCATCTCCAGCCTACAAGTCCATTATCTTGCTATCCCTTACCGGTAAGCCCGCTACTGGCTGAGGATTCCATCATCCCTTAGCTTCCAGCTTGGTGTCCGGTTCTTTCGGTCGATAGTTGTGCCTTTCTTCAGCTTGGGGCCCGGTTCCTTTGATCGATAGCCCTTGGCTTCCAGCTTAGTGCCTAGGTCCTTTAGCCGATAGTTGTGCCTTTCTTTGGCTTGGTGCCCAGTTCCTCCAACCAATAGCCCTTGTGCCTCCAACTTCACGCTTGGTTTCCTCCAGCTGATAGTTGTGCCTTTCTTCAACTTGGCGCCTGGTTCCTCTGGCAAATAACTGTGCCTTTTCTTTGTCTTGGCGCCCAATTCCTCCAGTCGATAGCCTTGCCTTTTCTTTGACTTGGTGCCTGGTTCCTCCAACTGATAGCCCTTATGCATCTAGCTTGGAGCCTGGTTTCTTCCAACCGATAGTTGTGCCTCTTCTCTTCGGCTTGGTGCCCTGTTCCTCTGGTTGATAGCCCTTGGCTTCCAGCTTGGCACTCAGTTCCTTCGACCGATAGTTGTGCTTTTCTTTGGCTTAGCACCTAGTTCCTCTAGCCGATAGCCTTGGTGCTTTCAGCATGGCACCTGGTTTCTTTCAACCGATAGTTGTGCCTTTTCTTAGGCTTGGCGCCCAGTTCCTTCGACCGATAGCCCTTGGCTTCCTGCTTAGCGCCTGGTTTCTTCCAACTGATAGTTATGCCTTTTCTATGGCTTGGCGCCCCGTTCCTTCGACCGATAGCCCTTGGCTTCCAGCTTGGTGCTTGGTTTCTTCCAACCAATAGTTGTGCCTTCTCTTTGGCTTGGCACCCAATTCCTCCAACTAGTAGCCCTTGGCCTCTAGCTTGGTGCCTGGTTTCTTCCGGTCGATAGCTGTGCCTCGTTCTTCAGCTTGGCGCCCTGTTCTTCCGACCGATAGCCCTTGGCTTTCAGCTTGGCACTTGGTTTCTTCCAGTCGATAGCTATGCCTTCTCTTTAGCTTGGCACCCAGTTCCTTCGATTGATAGCCCTTGGCTTCCACTATGGCATCCGGTTCCTTTGACCGATATATGTGCTTTTTCTTTGGCTTGGCGCCCAGTTCCTCCAATCAATAGCCTGTGGCTTCCAACTTGGTGCCTGGTTCCTCCGACCGATAGTTGTGCCTTTTCTTTGGTTTGGCGCCCAATTCCTCTGGTCGATAGCCCTTGGCCTCCATCTTGGTGCCTAGTTTCTTCTAGTTGATAGCCATGCCTTTTCTTTGGCTTGGCGTCCAGTTGCTCTGGTCGATAGCCCTTGGCCTCCAGCTTGGTGCTTGGTTTCTTCCAACCGATAGTTGTGCCTCTTTCTTCGGCTTGGTGCCCAGTTCCTCCAGCCAATAGTCCTTGGCTTCTAGCTTGGCGCCTGATTTCTTCTAGCTGATAGTTGTGCCTCGTTCTTCAATTTGGCACCCAGTTTTTCCGATCGATAGCCCTTGGCATTCAGCTTGGTGCCCAGTTTCTTCCAACCGATAGTTATGCCTTTTCTTTGGCTTAGCTCTTGATTCCTCCAACCAATAGCCCTTTAGCTTCCAACTTGGCTCCTTGTTTCTTCCAACCGATAGTTGTGCCTTTTCTTTAGCTTGGTGCCGGTTCCTTTGGTCAATAACCCCTGTGCTTCCAGCTTAGCACCTGATTTCTTCTAGCCGATAGTTGTGCCTTGGTTTCCAGCTTGGCACTCAGTTCTTTTGGTCGATAGTTGTGCCTTAGTTTCCAGCTTGGTGCCTAGTTTCTTTCGATTGATAGTTGTGCCTTGGTTTCCAACTTGGCGCCCGGTTCTTCCAATTGATAGATGTGCCTTGGTTTCTAGCTTGGCACCCGGTTTCTTTCAACCGATAGCTATGCTTTTTTCTTTGGCTTAGCGCTTGATTCTCCCGACTGATAGCCATGCTTTGTTCCCCAGCTTGGCGCTCGAGTCATCTGGCCAATAGTTGTGTTCCTTTCTTTTGGCTTGGTGCCCGGCTTCTTTCGACTGATAGAAGTGCCCTTTCTTTTTCCTTTGGCTTGGTGCTCGGTCCCTCTGGCTGATAGCTCCCCCTCTTCTTTGGTCAGATATCCCAAACTATCCAGGTGACACCATCAAATGTTTGGTCGACGTTCGTCAACTATCTATCTGTCCGCCCAGTCGGCAAGTTTGTTAGTCTTGTCATGCTCCTCTTCTTTGGGATGATACCCCGAACTATCCAAGTAACACCGTCAAATGTCTAGATGACGTCTGTCAGTCATCTCTGCTTGGCTGACAAGTTTAATAACTTATCGTGCCCCTTTTCCTTTTCGGACTGATAACCCAAGCTATCCAGCTGATGAGTCTGTCAACCCATCTCATCCCCTTTTTGTCTGTCTGATGACCAGTCATGCCCCTTGTGGTAAAGCGGCTGCTCATCACCTTTGCATTCACCAGTGCATCAATAGCATTTGACATTGCATCCAGTATTGCATTCTTGTCATTTAGCATCAGCACTTGTAGCAAGCATCTTCACATTTTCTAGCTTTGAATGTCTGCATGCTAGTCATAATTGCATCAGCATTTGCATCTTGGTAGTGACTTACGTTTCTAGTGCATTCCCCGAGAAAACGACCCAATGCCCACAACTTCGTTCTCCTGCGGACTTAAGCAGGGTGTCTTTCTCAACTCTGAGCATTGGTCTCATTTCCCTTCACCTCTCCCAGGGAGGGGCATCTATAGACACCCCAGTTTTTCCCTCAGATGGCAATCAGTTTTTTTGGCAGGACCCGCTTTGGATGGTTGGTCACCCTTACCACCTAAAACCCTACTTAAAATCCAAACCCACTAAGCCACAATCCAATGTCACCCTAACCAAGCCTAAAACCAATGGCCTAGATGCTTGGTGCACTGGACTTGTGACCTTGTTTGTTGGCTGACTTACGACTCTCACGCCCTAATAACGCGAGCAAGACACACGAGCGGGATGCACAGGTGCCTTGGGTCAGTAACAAAGCGAAGGTTAGACTTGTCCATTCATTATAGGTACATGGAATATGAGTTTCCCATTGGTTGACCTGGATCTACGTGTGTCCCATATTACATCCAGACCATCAAGCCCCCCTCGAAAACCAAATTCACCGTCATGCCACCTTGATTGAATCCCAACCTGTAACCATGTCGGTGGAGAGATCGCAAAGACAATGCGAAAAATCAACAGAGCTACAGCAGAAAAACAAAATAAAAATGCAAAATGCAGGAGTCGCCACCTAGTCTATTACGGAAGATGAGGAAAACCACAAACATGAAAATCATGCAAAACAATAAAAAAGAAAGGTCTTCGAAAACCATAAATCTGGGTAAGGATCCATGTTACGTACGAGGAAGGTGTTAGGCACCCTCGCACGCCCGATAAAATCGGTCTTCTATGATTTCTCCAATGCTTATGAAATGTTGGCTTTTCAGTCTTTTATATACGCCCGAGGGCGATATGCCATGCCATG